>JALPQI010005325.1:0-63903 GCA_025490895.1 Thaumatotibia leucotreta | reverse complement strand
GTAATAAAGAGGACTCCATTTAAAAAAATGTTGAAATATAGCTGGGTTGCTTACAATTTCTCCAGGCTCCAATACGAGTATAGGTACCGATTATTACCGTAACCTAATTTCACAATGACTTGATTCCCTTTTATCTGTTTATTTTCGAGTTTGTCACTTTTGGTACACGTTAGAGGGGCTTTAAGGTCAGTTTTAGAAGATTCGTTTTTTTTTGCTTTACGGTATGAGCGAAACCTTTCAGTCAGGTGTAAATTTTCGTATAAGATGCAGTAGTCATCCTGATTTGTATATTTATAAAACTGGTGGAATTCATTTAATATTGGGGTATCTTAGTAATCTTCTAATTTTATCCAATTCAAACATAATTTAACATTATCGTCAGTTAACTTTATGGATATAACAATTAAAAAATAAACAGAAAATCTTTTATATCTATATTTTTGATATTGTTTTAAAAGTTCTAAGCTTTCGTCAGTACAAATCATCGATACGTTATTAAAAATGTTGTTTAATTGGGATTGGAAACAACATTTGATTTGATTAGGGTTTTTTTATCAGAAAAAAACGAAATAATTACATGATACTTTATAAACAAAAAACAAAATAAAACAGACTTTAAAAATGTTTAAATTTAAATTGTACAGTCTTAATAACATATTACACACAATTTACTCACATGTTTTAATCTGATGTTAAAATGATGATATATACTTAAGAAAAATGTTTGCTGCATTTTCTATAAATAATTTATACGAAGTTTTTGATTTTATACAGTGTGTATCTGAACGAAAGAACTAACCTTTTAGCTTGGTGATAATCAATTTTAGTATGGAACAGTAACATTGAATCTTATTACAACTTATCTGCTATCAAAAATCTGTTGACACTTGACAAATACGAGTAGAAAAGTAGTTTGAGCATTTCAAAGCTTTGTATATGGTATGTTACTGACTGAAATAGAACCACGTCAGCCTGTTTTAAAAATCGGGGAATATGAACTTAAACTACTATTGTTATTATAATTACATACTCGGTAATATGATCATTACGGGGCTAAAAATTTGCCTCTCTTTCAGATATAATTTTACTATAGCAGTACCATTTTCAATGCATTGGAACATTATCCTTTAATATTTTGTTCGAATTGTTCGAACATTCTAATCAATTATTGTACCTTTTAAATCAGAATCACTTTTTTGGTGATCCATTTATAAAGAACATTCTCTTTCATAACTTTGATTATCATGTCCTATACTTAGAGCTACCCTTGTTTAGAGCTGCGTCAATTACAAAAAACGCTACGACGGCCCTTGCCTCAAGTCACCCCTTTTACTCCTTTCACACAGTAATTCTTAGTTGACCCATAAACAAATACGCCAAGAATAGCCAGTAATGAGCTGAAAGCATTAATTCTAGATCATAAAGTAGCGAATTTATGGCTAAAGGTAGTCCTATAAAATGCGACATGGTTTCTTTTGAGCGCATCGTGTGTTACGCTGACATTGTTGTTGAGTAACGACGACAAATTCTGTTAGTCTGCAAAGAGATGGAGTCGATCTTCTTCGCTGTTCTCGTATTTAATGTTACAATATACGCTAAGTATGGGAACCATTAGTACATTAAAACAATTTAATTATTTTTTAATAAATATATTTGATTACTTACATAATTATCGTAAATAAATGAATGAAAATGCGTCGTAGAAAATAAATAACCTTAACTACGACTGAGATAACATTCGCAGTGTCCATATCTCTCCCTTTACATCTAAAGACATTTATTTGGTTTAAAACATAGGTACCTGAATCTCGGATTATACCTGGTCCATGTTTGAAGATAAGGAAAAATAAGAATCAGGTTGTAAATAAATAAATAAATAAAGTTCCAATGTAATAGTTCATACATAGTAAAGTTTCCAAAGTGAACAAGGAGCATTCCATGTAAACATCTACTTTTTGTCGCTTACGACTCGCTATGGTAGCTACCCTAATAAAATATGCTAGCTGCTAGGAAACACTGGCAATCTTAAAGCCTTGATATGTTATTGTTATGCCGTAACTCAGCTTACTAATTTAATTTATCAAAAGTATTGAAAAGACAGTGTCGCTCACGACATGTTTTCATGGAATGCTCCACAAATACTTTTACTAAATATATTAATAAATCCCGACTCCATTGCATTAATATTCTCGGATCAAGACAACTAAATCCAGTTATGCTCGTATAGGTATTCGTAAATAACAGAAACAACACTAATAGCCATCCATAATTTTATTCACAAAGTCCGTTTGCAGGACATAATTGACCATAAATAAAGAATACACATGTTAGAAGGCCCCGTATTATCTAACCCCTTCACTATATGAATGGATATATCTCTATTCTTCTAATTTGTAACTATAGAGCAAGCAATACTTATTTGAGTGTATTCTTTGTCCAGTAAATAATATTGCTTTGTTGTTCTTTCATCATTTCATATTCTTAATAGTTAAATAACGTTTTTATAATTCGCAATAGGAACTTACCTAAATACAGTAGCGGAAAAAAAACTATCAGACTTCCATTTGTAGTTATGCAGGTACTCATTAGAATATTCGTGAAATTAGACCGTAGGTATATCACATAAATGATTGTATAATCATTAGGACTACATTTACATGTAATTACCACCCACTGAATGTTGCACCAGACAGCCAAAAAAACATTTACATTAAAGCATTTCTCAGTAGGCAATAGGCATAATGACCTATGTAGAGTAACATAGTTTATCCAATGGCTAAGGTCGCGATGTCTTTATAGATATTTAGTAATGTCAGCGATCTGATTTGAAAATATAACCTGTTTCCAGCAGTGCCGTAATATCGAAACCTAATTTAAATAAATTTAAGTAGTAAATACCCCATTTTAAATGAATAATTTTAATGTCCGTGTCACTTTAAAATTGTTGTTTCTAATACTGGCTATACTTCAATTGTGACGACAACAGACATGATAGGTATGATGATGATGTAGCAACCCCCTTATCAGGAACTTCCTGCTTTTAATTATTAATTTTATACTTTCAAGCCTATGAAACAAATATTGTGCATCAAAGCATACTATTAAAACGAACAATAGTTTTAAATTAGCAGTTTAAACAATAGTTAGGAATTGCGTGCTTGCGTTTCCCCATTTATGCATTTTTATCCCCAATTTGAACTTTGACATCTTTTGTTGGAATGTCAGGCTACATAGAGTTTGATTTAGAATCTAATAGAAACATATTAAATACATTGAATATTAAGGAATTTCGACAAAGTATTTACAAAAATTGAATCTTACTTGGATTGTATTATTGGAATATCAATGTAATACAGAGGTTGTTTTAGCATCAATTAGCCATGATAATATTGAATACAGACTGAATCGTGCGTGCATCATCCGTGTGTAATTAAGGCTTTTGATATCAGAATGGGTCTGTTCGCAGGCTTTCCATACACAATCATAGCAATTTAAGCTAATTCTGATTCTCAATGCAACACTAAATTACTAGACACAGGTAGAACTTTGCAATCATTACATTATAGATAGTTATTTTTGCATAATAATAATTTATTACAATCCGAAGAAAACCTATCTAAAAAAAAATTTGTTACCTGTTAGTTTAGGTCAACTGGAGTAACGGTTGCTCGTGTTTATTATTTTAACCAAAAAAAAATTAAGTAATAGGTATTTTTTGCAATATTAAATTATATTAATATAGGCCTGCAATAAATAAAGAAGAATGAATACGGAATACGGATGTGAATACGTAAATGAATACGGAAGTCATCCACGATAATAAATATAATATCGATATACGCCTACCGCTGTAATTAAAACGATATAATAATATAATAATGTTAATAATTTGTAACGAAGAGATCATTTCACTTTTACATACTTTATAGCATCATCATTTGTTAGGTAGCAGGTAGCCAGTGGAGCGGCGTACGAGTATTTTTAAACAAAAGCCGAATATTCTGCGTGTAAAAACCCCAGTTTTACCCTAGTTTGAACTTTGACATCTCTCAAAGTAAATTTAATCAAACGGTCAGATTCTGAACTATGTAATTTACGTCAAATTCTTTTGAATTTATTTGAGAATGTCAAACACAGGTGGCTAGTTTTACACCAATGGAAGGAAAAAATATAGTCGAGTTTTGTAACGATATTTTTATGGAGGACAGTGCTCAAAAAATAATATTAAATAAATGGCTGCATAAGTGTACCTAATACGTCACATGTAGTGATTAAGATGTAGTAATTTTCAATAATTAGTTAAGTAATAAAATATCGTTCGCGAGCTTATTTTTGTTGTTATTTTATTATCATAAATTCAATTTACGTGTAATACATCATTATCGCCGACGAAAGATCACATTACCAACATTAGCGAAGATAAATCCTATAAGTTGAATAGGTTATGTAATGATTAAGTGCATACCGTATTATCCAGACTGCTACATGTAGTGACGTGCCACGATATCGACATGTCGAGGCGACAATAAAGGGTGACCGCCGACGTGTCGTCGCGGCTAGGGGCGATTCTAGGGTTACCTGGCATCTTTCTAATAAAACATAATATTATTTTGACGATTTACGTATATTGTAAATAGATTTCATTTATAAATAAACTACGCAATAAAATATTCATGCAGCATTAAAAATATTGCCCTATGAATGATAATTAAAATTTAGACCTCAAAACCAACATAAGTCTTCGTACGGTTTCTTTAAAATTCTGCGTAGATTTTTTGAATTTTGCGACCGGTGACTACGAGTACATTACTAGTCAAAAGTTCAGTTCATTCCAGTGGCCTATTTCACCATAATTACAATTGTGACAATTGTAAAATATCACTGTTTCTGACGTCACAGGCCTCCGAAGGCTACGGCTACCGCTTACTGTCGGACGGTCCATGTGCTTGTTTGCCACCAACATAAAATTATTACTAATAACGTTAGTATATCGTTAATAAACTACTTTTTATTTTCGGAAACCCGTGACAATTGTCGCAAGGTTTAGTACAATTTTCATTAAATCTTGACATGAGGTTCGGCATATGTCGGAATTTCGCTACAATTGTCGTGTTTTTGTGACAATTGTAATTTTGCTTCGCAAAAAAGTAGTTGTTTACTGCTGATTTATTAAAGTTCTTGCACTACATTTTATGTTGGTGGCAAACAAACGCACGGCCCTTCCGATTGTAAGCGGTAACTGTAGCCTATAGACGCCCCGATTGGAGAAACAATAAATTTACAATTGTAGCACTTGTCAATGTGGTGAAATTGGGGCCAGGAGTCTCTGTAAAATGTTTTTTTTTTTGAAAGGATAATATAGAATTTATTACAGGATCTTAATTTACACATAATAAATCCGCCGCAGGATTCGGATTCGGTTAACAATTTCTTTATAGATTTTAAAATCGGTTAAAAGTCTAGTTTTAGCTATTCATTTCCAGTGGTAATTTTTTCGTGTAATTTAGAATATCAAAATCTTCCTCTTAACTAATCCCAACTAGTACCTAAAATTACTTGATAAGCGTAATACTGATAAGTGATATTGTTTTTGTCATTAGTGCCAGCCCTGACCTGAGCGTAGAAATATTCGCCTCGGTCCTATTGTCCGATACCCCATACATCACCATCGCATTGTACGTTCTCCTAGAGCTCCACTTATTAGACAACATTTACCTACTGTATGTATACTTATTGGAGTGGGTATTCTGATGGTTATATTATACGAGTAGGTATATTATACTAAACCAAGGAATTACAAGCAAATTAAATCCGATTTTTAACCGACTTCAAAAAGGAGGAGGTTTACAATTCGTCGAAATCTTTTTTTTTTTTTATGTATGTTCCCCGATTACTCGAAGACGCGTGGACCGATTTGAAATATTCTTTTTTTGTTTGAAAGGGTATACCTTCTAGTTGGTCCCATTGTCACCGAATCCAGATCTGATGATGGGATCCTGGAGAAATCGAGGGAACTCTTCAAATGTTGTAGGCACACGTGACATTTTTCATTTATTTTCGAAGACTAATCAAGTATTTGCATCTAGTCATGAACATCTTAAGTTGGTGATCTGATGATGGAAGGTACAACTCTTTAGCAATTAGGAGTTGGGGGATAATTCTTTAAGTATATTTCGTGTATTTTGGAAGCTATTTGAGTATTTGCTTTTAGGTGGTCATCCTTTCATGTTGGTGAGCTGATGATGTAAGGTACAACTCCTTGGAGATTAGGAGTTGGGGGATAATTCTTTAAATATAACATATTTCATATATTTCGGAGGCTATTCGAGTATTTGCCTTTAGGTGGTCATAGTCTCATGTTGGTGAGCTGATGATGAAAGGAATAACTCCTTAACGATTAGGGGTTGGAGGATCATTCTTTGTATATAACAAATGTCATACATTTTCGAGATCTATTCAAGTGTTTGCTTAGTAGTTATGACATGTCGGTTAGCGGTTAGTGATTCTTAAAATAATATTGGCATGCTAAGTCTGTTACCTTTGAAATTGTTTTTGTATTCATATAAGTTCGCCAGTTCAGGTTTTATGGCCTACTACAGTGCATTACATTCTAATTATAAGTATTTAGAGCATACTGAATAACGATTTTATATTTACACTACTAAAAAGCAAAAAATAAAATATTTTAAAAATAAAATTAAAACCGCCTTCAAAAATTCGCCCGAACAAAAAAGTTAAAAATAATTTTGGTTCCTACTTCTTAGGATTTCCTACCCAAACCTTTAAACCTTTTACCCTATTCATTGAAATAAAACATTATGGCTAGGTACCCTACAGATTTCTTAGAAGTCGGTGCCAAGCCAAATATGTTCACTTCGCGAGTACTTATATGTATTTGATAGAGCTTTGTAACTTACTGTCACTCCGGTTATGCTTTCATGAAAATGACTGAGGCAGACCACTCTGTTGATAAAAGCGTAATCGGAGTGACAGTAAGTTGCAAAGCTCTATCTAATATATATACCTATGAACGTATTCAGCTTGGCACCGACTTCTAAGAAATCTGTAGGGTACCTAGCCATAATGTTTTATTTCAATGAATAGGGTAAAAGGTTTAAAGGTTTGGGTAGGAAATCCTAAGAAGTAGGAACCAAAATTATTTTTAACTTTTTAGTTCGGGCGAATTTTTGAAGGCGGTTTTATTTTTATTTTTAAAATATTTTATTTAAATTAAACAGTATCTTCTAATTTATACAGCGTAGCCTAAAACTAAGTGCATTTCCATTGCCAGTGAGGTTTTTGGAAGTAGAATAAGGCGATTTTTTAACCTTACTACTAACTTAACCTAGTCAAACAGTCCCCCACGAGTCATCCCTTTCCATTTTGTAAATAAAGAATCAATAATTGAATTAAGTATCATTTAAAATGTTGTAGATATGCAAATAGAAATACGTTTAACTCACACATTAAGCGCTTATAACTGTGAACAAACTTTTTAAAAAAATGCTCAAGTAATCTTACACAATTCGACTTAGTCCCACGGTAAGCTCAATTAAGGCTTGTGATGTGGGTACCAAGCGACGATTTATAATAATAGATAGATACATAAAGGTACCTATTTAAATACATAAACAGCCATGAGGCCATGACCAAGATACAAATATTTGTCATACTCATAACATACACAAAATAAATACACAAAGAATGCCCTCGCCGGGACTCGAACTCGTAACCTCCTGCGTCGTAGGGACTACCAGCTAGGCTACGGAGGCTGACTTTATAGTTGCTTACATTACATTACCTATACTGAGCAAATATTTATACACAAAAATAAATATTGGTATTACAGATTGTAGTTAAAAAAAGATGGAATACGTTTTATATTTGCCTTCTAATAATAGGGCATACTTAACCCAATGTACTGAGAATGTAAAACATGTCCTCAAACAACCTGTAATTTTCACACCTACATATCGTAAGTAATAACACACGACAGGAAAAAAGTCATGCAACACTTCCTTAAGTTAGGACGTAATTAGTAGTTTGGCATGTTGAAAAATATGCGCGACACTTTTATTACTTTACCATAATTCGCCGAAAGAATAATGCATTATGATGTTATCAGAAAATATTTTTGTAATTTTTTTCCAAAGATAAAAATATATTTATTGAAAAAAAAATACACAATTATAATAAACAACATCACAAAATACTATAATACTAATCTAAACTTAACTAAAGAATCTTAAAGCTAAACGAATTTAAGCACCAATCAATCAAATAACCCACCCCGTAACATTCCCGGTGCAAAGGTGCCTAACAAACTAGCGGCATTTCCGCGCTGCACTACAATAGCAAGCCTCTGCACCAGGAATGATCCGGAGCGGGGATCATGGCCTCGTTCTTGGAGACTTTTTGTAAATTGTATTTTACAGTAAGTAAGTTACTAAACCCACAAAAAAACGTACTACCTAATTCGATCTAATTATATCCTCTGTGCCCTCTGTTTCTCTGATTTGCGGAGGGAGGAGCTACGGTCCAAAAAACACTAAACTTGTGGTTGAAAAATCTTCGTCACTGCATGGTTTAGTATTAGAACTCAACTAGACTGGTACAATACTAGTAGGTAATTCGATAGCACAGTTAAAGTTAAGATAGATATATTAATATAATGTTGTCCAAATTTTATTACAAAAGGAAACTGAAGAATTAAACAATGAAAATTTAGATATTTGTAAGCTTACGTTAGTGAATAAAAATTGTTTTGGATCTATTTACTTTATTGAAAATGAGATGATAACATTTTAAAAGTAAGTAAGAAAAAAAATAAGTGAAAGATGTTTATTATGTCATTAGTTCAAATCATGATCCAACTTTTTAATTACCGGCAAAACCTTGCTGTGGCCATATAAAGTGCTGATCGCTAAAGGAATTACTAAGAAATGAAGTCTGAATAATGCATTCCAGTACTAACGGTGAGTCATATAAGTCATATTAGTAGCAGCGGTAACGAAATGGAATATACTAACGTAATTATTCTGAAATAAGAAGTTTATTTGTTAGTGTTTAAAAAAATAGTGTGTTTTATTAAATAGGTAAGCTTAAGTAAGTGGCTTTTCTGTTAAACAGACATACTCGCACTAATACCAGTAATAGGCACCTAAGGAAAAATCACTTGAGTAACCGGGTTCTTATCATATGCCTTTGAGTAGGTACTTAGGTACAGGGTGAAGGCCTCTGAGATCTTATGTTCAGTTCAGTTGTGTTTGTCAGCCTCTGTAGCCTAGTCGGTAGTGACCCTGCCTACGAAGCTGTAGGTTCCGGGTTCATGTCCCGACGAGAGTATTATTTGTGTATTTATTTATGACAAACATTTGTTCATTGGTCATGGCTGTCGATGTATATAGCCACTCACATGCTTTGATTTTTGCTAAAGACTAAATTTCCATGTAAAATAAGAGTGATGACATGTAGCATGTCAGTGGTTTTATACATATATATATATACACTGTACAGTGGCGTTTGATTTGCATGGACAATTTATGAATAAATTCATTCATAAACTGTTTATGCAATTTTCAATTGAATAGAAAATATTTACATGTATCCACTAATTTAAACTAATGATGCGACTAAATGCGAATATCGTAATTATACATCTATATAATACCTACCTCATCGTTTTAAATACACGAAACGTCTAAGGCGAATAGGCAAATGGAGTAGGTACACTTCATAAAATGGCAGGCGTCTCCGCCGTTTCCGTCAATGTCAAACTTAATATGTCCCATCTCTGATCGAATATAATGTAGAACACCTCATTTGTGTCTCATAAATGTATTCCCTAGATACAAAAAGCTTCCGCAATAGAACGTACCATACCATGCTGTCTACACATGATATTTACGATTTCAATTACAGGCCACCGTCGGCCACTTGTCTAATTGAAATACCGATGTCCCGGGCGACCTGCGGCATTCTTACGATGGTTGTTGGTTGTGTTTTGTTTCTTTGCCGAAACAAAATAGCAACTGAATACGTAAAATACAGAACTCGCCTATTTTTTTTTCTAATAGATAATGTAACTATTTAGGGGTCGGAATGGGTGCAAAAATTTAACAAAACTTTAAAATTGACACATGGGAACACTAACCTAAAAAATACGAATATTATTGAAAAATCTGTATCCAATTTTATTCCCTATCTCGGAATCTTAAACTTACAATGTGTGGGTGTGTAGATATGAATGTTTTATGGATGTATATGCTATGTCAAGTCCACTTGACAAGTTTTGCACCAGTTTTGCACCCATAGTTCCGACCCCTAATCTAACAATTAACCCCCTTATTCATATACATCTGCTAATTTAACAAGCGACTAATGTTGGTCCCTTCCCTTCTTATCAATATGTATGTAAGACCAAAAGGAGACGTCCAATGAATAAAAGAGCTATTCAAAAAACATACAGGTAGAAATTAAGAAGTTTAGGCCCGTTTATCAATAGCTTGTAATAAAAGTGGAAGTCTCTTTTTATCGTATAGTTATTAGATAAGAACGTCTGCTTGTATTACAAGTGACAAGCTTTTGATAAACAGGTCCATTATAAAATTAATGGTGCGAAAATAAATTTTCACAGAGTGAAATTCACTACAGAAACGAGCCCCACTGGAAGGTATTTTTCAATGTTCTACTATTCATCAAGTAACGTAAGTTTACTTACCAAATAACTCTACTACTTACCGAGTATTACAACCATTATTTTAGTGGTCAATTTCTCTGAAACGTTTTTTACCAAACGTACGAAAAGAACATAAAACTGAATCTGAAGAGATAAGGGATATTTATTTACTTCTTATTCGTAAGAGGTTAGTGCGTTATTTTTATTGAGATAATCCTGTTGATTTATTGGGCAAACGTCTATGATTTATTTGAAAAGTTTGTGATTAGAATTCAGTTCTGTATTGGTCGACAGTTAAGTGGTTTGTGAGGTAGGAGGTACAACGTTTTTACATATGAAAATTATACTGAAACACCGCATGATGCGGCTTAAGAAATGGTACTGTCTTTAGAAGCAGCTTGTAAAATGAATGACCAAATAAAAACTTTACAAGATTTATAATTTATTTTTGCTCAGCGTATGTTAAGGCCCAGAATTCGTGGTATTTCTCGAGTGACCACTATCATAATTACAAAACTCTACCTACCTGCAGGAATTAACTCAATAACGTGAATCAGTTATTATGAATAGTCAATGAATATGACCGGCCAAGCCAAAATCTGAAACCTACGGCCACAGATACCGTACAGATTAAAGGCGAGGCTCAAGAGCGCATGATTAATGCCCAAGCTGCCTGCCGCGATAGTGTAAGACCTGATATTGATGGGCTAGACCTAAGTAGGTTTGGTAGTTAGTCATATGTGAGTCGAAGATCTAGAATGCTGTTTATTTCGTGGCTATTATAGTGTTGCTGTACTATGCATTCTCATTGAATACAGGCGACTTTTCTCACGACCTTGTCAGTGGTCTGCCACCCCCTCCCTTTTGCTACTGATACTATACAGTGTACCCGTTAGTAACCCGAGAAGAACAAATCACGTAGTTTTGGCTGCATTTAGAGACAATAAATTCATATAAAATTATCTGGGTTTGTCTTAGTTTCAAATATAATTATGGTGAAATAGGCCACAGATTTGTATGATGTGAGTATTATGCTAGAATTAATAAAGCCTCATTTACGACTGGAAATTAGACAATCTAGGTCCTATTGTTCGAAAAAAAAACTTATTTTTAGATGTTTACTCTTATGATATAAGTACGTCCAGAATAAATTATGTAATATAAAAGTGCTTACTATTCATAACATCTTAAGCCAGGTAACTATTACGACTACTTAACTTATATTATTGAGTCATATACTTACAAGTGCCACCGCAATACGCATTGGTTGCATAAGGCCGTTACTGCATACATTGTCAGACAAAGCAAGTTACGGCCAAGTTAACCGGCGGGAGCTGTTAACAGAAATTCAATTATAACTTTATTCCTTATAAGACAAAGAGTAGCTGTGATAACAGATGCGTTCAAATAAGATAAGGTACTACTAAAAATATACGTTCTTATAAGAAACATGTAAATGTATTTTCATAAGTGTACAATTTATGTATAGTTTCGGAAATAAAGACCGATAAAAAAAAAACATTTTTATTATATTCATTAATGTTCTTCTCGTGTAACAAAGTCTATATACAATGCTTTTTTTTGATTCCCGTTAAATTTAAGGGAAGTTTATTTGAGATCAAATATAATTAATTCCTAGAGACTTAAGAAACTAGCGTCTTAACATAACTATTACTGTTATTGAGTTTTAATGTAACCTGTTAAATTTAACGGAAATAAAAAAACAAGGAATATACAAGTCACTCAACTAGCGAAAAGCCGCTTACATTAGTATCAAGCCTATGTGCTGGTAATTTCGCTCTTTCATTGATTCTATTTCATAGTCAAAGCCTGTATTCGGGCAAAAATTATAAATTTATTTATTTCAATAATGCTATTTGAACAATGATTGTATTTTATAATGTCAATGATTAGGTAGTTTATCCTGAAAACGTAGAGTGTGACCACATGCTAGCTTTTTGATCAGTATCGAACGGTTAGTTAGCTCAAGATCATCCCTTGTCCTTCTCTCAATGTGTCTCTTCTCGGTAGGTTACTGCTGGTCATTTTCTTGAGCTGTAAATGTAAATAAAAGTCTTAATTAGATTTCATTCTAATAAGAATAAATAAATATCAATCCATTACAAAACAATTTTAAGACGATGCGATGTCAACATTTACTGTACACAAGAAAACTTTTGAAATAATTTTTCGTGTAACTTCTGCATGTAACTAATCTTTAGATATCCCTAACGGCACACATCGCCCAGTTGACTCATAACCTGAGTCCGAGATCGCTTCCAGTTAAACTCGCGTCGTCTTGCCTTGAGTGCTAAATGTACATGAGTTTCAAGTTACAAACTATAAGCGTTCAGCGCTTTACATTATAATCAGACCATAGTTAGTTTTTTTACAGGGGAGAAAGTCGATTTATATCCTGCGTGCTAATAATAAATCCAATTTTTCAAAGACATCTTTTGACCACGATATGTTTAGGTTTAGTAGCGTATACTCAAAAAATAAAATTGGAATCCTAGGCCACTCTAGAACCTTGTCAAAATGACATATAGTAAAGGATTTCTTAGAATTTGATTTAACGCGCCACTTTGACATGGTTACTGAGTGGACTAAGGCTCCAATTGGGTGACTGTACCTACATATCAATCATACGAAATCCTGAGCGTAGGGCGTGAGTGGACAACAGTTAAACATAACTAACTTATGTGGAAAATATAAGGCAGCAATTACACTTGGGAAACATGGGGAATGATCCCCGCATGCGAACATTGTCGGTTGCCTGGAAACCTCGTAGTTTGATACGGCGACCGCATTAGGCAGACGACCAAGTGTGATTGCCGCTTTTTTTATGAAATATATATTTTTTATATTAGAATTATTGCTTCATTTTATGACACGACTTGGTTTCAAAATTTGTACCTACTTTCGACTTTGTTAACACTAAATATCTTGAGTCGAAAAGTTTACATTTACTGAAATATATTTACCTACATAATTTACATTAGTATGGTATATATTATGATTTTTTTGTCATTTTTCGCTTTTATAGCAACATAAGTATTAGTAAACCCATTGCTAAAATTTAACCTACAATACCACTTTATCTATCTTTGTTTTATACAAACAAACTGCTTTTAGCCCATAAGCTCATAACTTGGACCACTCATAAATACTCAAATTAATTGCTCATGAGACATGAATCTGTCGATTGATTCCGGAGAAGAGCCGTAAGCGGGTAAACGTCTTGTCGAGGATATTTACGGCGACACTAATCTGAGATTGTACACGATTTATTATTCAAATACGTCTTGTTTTTATGGTTTGCCCGAACATGAATGAGTATTTAGTCAGCCGAATTCGAATAAAGTATCAATCATTCGTAATTGTAATTTAGTATTGTACTTTATTCGTTTAATTTGTTAGAAATACATAATGATTGATTTCGTTCTTTTATGTACAAAAGAGCACATAGTTATGAAAATATCTGTTCTTGCAGTATACCTAGATGCAGTAAATACACAAATAATATGTTAAATACTTTTTGAAACAAAAAGTAATCTAAATAAAAGTTGCATAAGTGCATAAAAAACCTTTGACAAAAAAAAACAATTCGCTGACAGCAAATCAGATGTCACACTCCACCATGGTCACACTGATATATAAAGCACAATACCATAACCACCGCATAATGATAATTGAAAAATCCATTGCGTAAAAGCATCAAGAGCTATTTTTCTATGGCCAATTCTAAAGTGTGAGGGTTTTTTTAATCCACCACCTACTTTACACTTGCTAAGTGTCAATCTGATTGCTTTGTCAGTGTGTTTTGGAGCGAAAATATCATTTATTGCACTGCTATTGAGTTGCAGTGGGCAGAACTGATGAGTCCGCTTGAAGCGCTTTTTGGAACCACAAACTGCGCTTTTTCTTGCTCAACAAAACTATTTCCTTTACCTGACTAGTTGATAAATCAATAAATCAGATTTACTTATTGATAGTGTAGGTCTGTTAACTGTTGAATAAGTTGAAAGTTCTTTCCACACATGTGTCATTCATTAGTCTCATTACCATTAATATACAAAAAAAATATCGAATCAAATATCCGCAAATACTGATTTCTATAGATTACTCACTCTGTCAGCCTCCGTAGTTGGTAGTGACCCTGCCTACGAAGCTGGAGGTTCCGGGTTCGAATCCCGGCAAGGACATTATTTGTGTATTTAATCATCACAAATATTTGTTTGTCTATGTATTTAAGTATCTATATGAATCTGTCTATTATACATATATATCGTCGCCTAGTACCCACATCACAAGCCTTAATTGAGCTTAACGTGGGACTAGGTTGATTTGTGTAAGATGTCCCAAGATATTTATTTATTTATTTTTATTTAATGGGAAGCACTATAGTCTTCCCAAGTAGGATCTTGAAAGCTACGTTTAGCCTTTATATCTAATTGCCATGAAAGCAATAGAGTAGATACCTGTTGAGCTGTGAAGAAGAATTGGAATTAAACACTACAATTAGATTATAGAGGCTAAAATGGCTCAGCGTATACATATTATTATTAATGTAAAATATAAACTACCTAGTTATATTTATTATAATAAATAAATTTGTTATTTTTTTAAGGTAAAGGTCACCTTCACACAATTTTTTTTTGTTTTTAATGGTAGATGAAAATCATCGTCGGTAGATAAAAATGCCCATGAGTCCCATGACAAATGAGAATGACACAAGTCAAAACCTCGCTGCAGCGCTGACTGGTACATTCTCGCGCGAGTGGTTTCCAGTGACAAGTGATTTCAAAAGAGGGATTACTATTCTTTGAACAACTGTATTGGGATTAATTTTTGGCGTCCGTACGTCAAGACATCTGTTCAATTAGGGTAGATAATCGTAGTAAATAGAAACCCTTAGTTTACCCCTAGTTTAAGTGTAAAATTAGCAAGTAATTTAGTACCTATCCAACTTGTAGTTTTGGATTGCTAACTTTACATTCCTTCTATATCGTTCCTGTATACCAGTGAACAAATACAAAAATAAACAATTGAACATAATTTATCAGAAAGTGATCAACTCCAATTTTTGTCACTCTGATTTAAGTTTTAACATATATTATTGAGTTAGGTCGCTTTCTGCATTGACAACAAATCGAAGTTGGTGGTTTTCTGCATAAATATGGTTAATTACAAGACGGTTTAATTGAAAAAAAAGCATACGACAGCGTCAAAAAATTTTACAATGATTATTGATATGCCTAGATTATTATTGTTTTGTTTGCTTTTAAATCTTTTTATTTAATAAATTAATGCATATAATGTGTATTTTGTGTTATATTTTGAGTATGATTTTAAGTTAATGTTATAGATCGAAAATAGGTATTTTAATTTTGTAATATTTTTTTTTTGACATGAGTTCCAGTTCCACAACATTAAAGTAATTGAATTAGAATTTATTGAGTATAATCATTTAATCAAACGTTATCATCACCACGAAGCTTCATTGCACGAGGACGTATGTGTTTTATAAAAGACCGACAAAGATCACGGCTATGTGTTTGTCTATCAAACACTTAGCTCCGATATCGGAACGAGAGCCTAATTGCGTTTGTACAACGACCGGGTAAACATGGTGGAATGAAAGTGTTGTTTTGTTTCGGTTTTGAGAGGCTAACAATCCTCTCTGTTTATTTCTTTTGCGGACGTATTAAACATATTAAAATATTATCGAACCGGGTTAGTACGCGTCGGATTTTGGCTGAGGGTGCTCCGGGCGAGGACCCTCTTAATGGGTCGAAACATGTCGAGCAATCATCGACTTGATCGACGTGAGTAACCCAGTTCAATAATATTTTACAATGCATCATAATTAATATTCATTTCAGCATTTAACGCAATATAAAAGGTAGTCATAGATTGGATTAATTATCCTTAAGACGCAAAGCTAAGGTACCATAAGATCGAGTTACATTAGACCCAGGGGTTAATATTACCCACTTGAAAGGACCGTTCAATTTTTTTTTTAACAATCAAAATGACATTTGACGATTTTACCTAAATCTGCTAACCAAATAACTTTTGTATTAAATCAGTTATGGTACATAAGATGGTACAAAATAATTAGATAATAAAAATAAACCATATAAATAACACTTAATTAAAACTAAACCCAAAATAAATTATTAATTGAATAATATGGATATTTTCGGGTGGGTATTTAACTACATACCGACCTTTTGAACACTACAAGGTTCGTGGTCTACAGCTATGCTATTCTCTTTCACACATTCGACGCTGCGTTCGTCAACGAGCTCGACGACGAGACAGCCTTGTCTAAAATCCTAGCTGTTTTATTTGACATTAGGAATCGAGGTTGTGGGCGAGTTCGTCGCTGTTTTTCGTTAGAGAATACGAAGTTCGTACATTAAACGTCAAACTCTCGACGCAGTGTAGTTCCAGCTCACGCCGCATTCGTCGCCGAGCAGTAGTGTCGTTTGAAGTACATTAGTGAATACCATTTTTAGGCTAGACGCTACCGCAGCGCTGACAGCAAGGCGGTTTCCTTAGTGAATAACACTGCAGGTGAAGGATTCGAAACAACGGGATGTTGTCAAAGCGCGTTAATGCGATATCCGTTAATAGTACATTACTATAGAGGACGGTAAACAAAGGGTTACAGACCAAGTAGATATTATCTGGCCGAAGGAACTGAGGCCAGATAGGGATACGCGGCCTGGAACCTTGTTTCTTGCCGAGATTTGTATACCTAGTACTTTTCTCAAACTTGAGACGACATGAAACCAACTGATTTCGCCGAACCATGCTATTTAATTTGTATATTTTACCAGTATCTAGTATCCACAGTATCTAATAATATTAAAAGAAAAAAAACATTTAATCATTCCTAATTTTCGGGCCTAAATCTGTTTGAGGTAACCTTTTACCTGGTGATATTGACATTCGTTCTAAGGTTAAATTTTCTGTGGCTGAATGTCAAGACCTAGTGTCACAATTTGACGTTTCAAAACAAATGACAGTTTGTTTACAGGTCTAGGTGTGAAATAAATATAATGATAACTCTTTACATATCATCTTAGCACATGACACCGGATACGTAGTATTTTCGGGTTTAATTTATAATAAGTAACATTAACTTTCCGTAGCAAGTTTATAAAAATTGTTTTATTTCAAAAGTAATGGAGCCATTACACGAGTCCATTTTGTTTTACATACGTATTGCAGTATTACAGTATTTCTATCATACTGCATCAATCAATTAAAGTCATCATAAATTTAATCAAAATCACTTAAAACAAACGGCAGCGACAAATGTTTACAATCAAAAAGCCATCACAAACCTTTTTGGACAAATTCATTTTTAATTCTATAATTGCAGGCTCCTCCAAATTACCATAATGGCGTCAAATTAAATATGATCACGTGACAAATATGTCAAAGTGACAGATGCTGGGCCACCTAAGTTAGAATTATTATAGTGCAACATATCATTTCTACTTGGAATCATGCCATACACTCCTATTGAAACGACTAAAGGTTTAAAATAGGACAGGTCTTTCAAAAGTAAACTGCAAAAGAAAATGTACCAATGGGGGTCAGATGAGTGTGTCATTAATTTATTACGTAGTTGTTTTAAAATTAGCTTCTCGTTATAATTGCATAGGATAGTCCGTTTACGCTATTATTACATAAATGGGGAGGAGATCAGATATTGAAATTAATGATTTTGAGCTACATGCAATAGTATACACATCACAAACTAGATTTTTATGTTCGAGATGTACATTTTCGCACGGTAAAGGTTCTTATACCTATATCTATCTCTAGATTAAACAAACTATCCTACATAATTGTATAGATGAATTAAGAAATAATAATTATTGTATGGGTGCTTTACTCATAACCTATGACTTTAAATTTTGTAACATGGTTTTGTTTACGCACTTTCTTAACATACTGTCTACCAGTTAACCATTGGCTGAGGCATTTATTTTGGTGCAATATTCTACAACGTAGACGGGCAGACGATATATGATGTCGATGAGTATATCTATTTGGGCCAGTTAGTCTCTTTCAGCAACAGGCAGGAGAAGGAAGTTGAACGCCGTGTTCAAAATGCCTGGAAGAGCTACTGGTCCATGAAAGAGCTAATGAAGGGCGACCTTCCAATGTCACTGTAGCGCAAACTAGTCGACATGTGTATCCTGCCCGTCCTAACCTACGGTGCCCAAACATGGTCTCTCACCGAAAGTCAGAAGTCCAAATTGAAGGGCTGCCAGCGAGCAATGGAGCGCAGCATTCTAAGTGTAACGAGAATGGATCGCATCCGGAACACTACGCTGCGCTCCAAAACACGCATAGCTGACGTGGGTGAGAAAACTGTCAGGCTAAAGTGGGATTGGGCCGGTCACGTCTACCGCATGCATCCAGAAAGGTGGGCTATTACAGCCACCAAGTGGATGCCGCAAACTAGGCGGGGACGAGGCAGGCCCAGGCGGAGATGGCGGGACGACCTGGACGCCTTCGCCAACAATTGGCCAGACTTGGCACCGAACCGGGAGCTGTGGAAATCTGAGGGAGAGGCCTTTGCCCAGCAGTGGGACACCCCTACAGGCTAGGAAAAAAAAAAATCTACAACATTAATTGTAATAAAAAAGTGAAGTACCTGAATTGCAGGATTCTGTTTTAAGACACCCAGCTAGCTGGTTAAATTTGTTTCCTACTACTTTATGGTGTATGTTACAGAAAATATGAAAATATGTTAGTCACTAATATATTTTATTTCTGAATAAACGTTTATTATATTATAAATAAACTACTCATGAAAAAACAAGCAAAAGTAAATAAAAAAAGTAGAAACATTGTCTAGGATACATGGAAAAAATAAAATGAAAATATTACTATTAACTTATAACAGCAGTAATATTCAGTATAAATATCCGGAGTGGAGTCAAGTGGTTTAGGCATCAGCTGCGAAAGCTGAGGACGTGGGTTCAAGTCCCACCTCCGGCGTTTATAAATTTCCATATTTTGTCTTTAGTATATGACATCTAATATTTCAATTTATAAATGCAGTCTGCCCTGATAATAAGTGATGATATTTTGCATGATCGAATAACACTTAGAGTAGTAAATAATGCAATAATAACAAGTTACACAGCAGTAAACCACCGGTATCTGTTTCACTTAATTAAATGAAGACCATCGCGTGACTGCATGAAAATAAATACTCTTGCGATGTACGAAATGGCGAAATAACAAGCATTATTAGTAATAAGGGACATGTGTTTCGAGGGAGAGATAAATATTTCAATGCATATACAAATTTAATAGTTGTGTTGGAATTTTTCAGGTGATTAATGAGTCTGATGCCCTCTATAAGTTATCCGTTAGTTTTAACTTAAAAACTATAACAAATTAACAATAATTATAAAAATCTGTAAAGAACACATTATATATTTACAAAGTTTAAAATATTACATTTAACAATGCTTGTTTATTTTAAGCAAAATTCTTTTCTGCCTTTCCTTCGGGAATACTTGCAAAAACTTAATTTAATTAGAAACAAGAAATCCATCAGCATCACTGTTATAATGACAATACAACAAAAGATTGTCCTCCCCTGCCACGGATATACAAATTATAATTAATTAACCGGTCACCTAATGTTGCAGACCCCTGTCCACTCGGAACTGGTGCGAATTATATAACCCCGAACCAACTGTGCTTAACCCGCCCTTGTGCTGCGGTAAAAGTTACAAGAAAAGGAGATTTTACATAGCAATAAAGTAGGGTAACATGGTTAACCCTGGATCACTCCATTTTACAAGGCCTATATCTCGAAAAATATTCGTGTTATATACATGATTTTTGGACTATCGTATACTTCATTTATTTGAAATTCATCTGATTACGGTCTGGAATGTGTATTAGAAGCTAGTGAGAAACAGTAAAACATTAAAAAAAAAGTGGAATTTGATCCACTGTGTAACTGGGGGGGGTGAACAATGAATATATCATTTGTTCACAGTAGGCCAAGGAGAATTACGTGGGCAAGATATGGAAAAAAATCAATGAAACCACAACGTTTATTCATTTTTTATTGCAATTACTAGTCACTCTTAATTATTAACTACCACAACCTACTTGGTAGGTTTATTAATCTTATTTGAGATCAAAATTAAATTCCGGACATTTCCAGTTCAGAACATAATCGACTAGTAACAGCGACTGCAAAAGGTGAACTTGAACCCCTTATTACCTCTTTAGTCTTATCACTAGAGAGTGAAAATTGATTTCATGAAAGTATTATGTTATGCAGAGGCATAACATAATACTTTCATGAAATCAATTTTTATAAAAGCTGAATGATGCTGGATGACATTTACAAGGCCTTCAAAAATGCCCTTACAGTTTCTCTGTTAAATGCAGTAGCTCGCGCTAGACTACATGCCTCTGGTTTCCGTAAAGATAGCTCTGGGTGCTGGGTGTCTTTCGCGAAAGTCTCTTAGCCAATCAATGCCGGCCATTTGATTTTGTTCCCAGGAAGGTGGCATATTAATATTATTGTGTACGGCCATTTGGTATGTCATATGTCAGCAGTCTTTGGCGGATAGACCGTAAAACAATACTGCAGATTTCTTATAGTAGTTTTCCGTTTTTCATGGTTTTTAGAGCCGTTTCCATTAACTGAGCAGTAATGCCGCCTACTTTTCGACAGATCACCCTCTTCCTCGACATTTTGTAATATAAAATTATTGATATAATTTGACGAAACATACATAATTATACACTGGGTCACTGATTCATTGTGTACTTGACCCACTTGACCCAGTGTCTACCCTTATGTCAAAATAAATAAAAAAAATGAAATATAATAGAAAAAATATACACATCGAAAAAAAATTAAACTACGCAATAGCTAATTAATCAACTTAATAATGAAAAAATAACAGGGCTTATACTGGCAAGTGCTTGGAAAATATTGTTTAAATTCCGACTTACGTAAATGTTTCCATCACGTGGCGCTGACACTTAGACACCTGTGCTCGACGTTGTGCTTGCGCGGCTCCATGGGGACTGAGCTAGTAAGGACGTGTCGGTCAAAGGTATCTAGGGTGCGTAGAAAAGTAATAATAACGCTGTGCGTTTTGTAGTTGTGTGCGTTACCTACTGTGTACCAGCAACCCAGTGTCAACCATGTTACCCTACCTAACAAAACTACCCGTTTCTTTATTCGAAAGAGAGATTATGATATAATAAACATAACATATTACCAAACTGGAAATAAATTCCTTACCCACATTATTTCCTGTTCCATATTTTAAATTTGAGCAACATTATTTAAAAAAGATGTGCAAACAAAATGTTGATTACAAACGTTTTAAAATTAATTCACAATCCAGATTCACTTTTGTAACCGACCGTACCAAATTGCGTAATTAAATGGTTACATAGGTAGTTGCTCAATATTGACTTCTAACCCAAATTCTTGTAAATTGAACCATCTAGTTAATGTTCATAGCATAAGCGAAGAGAGAAAAGCACTTACAGTAATTAGATTGCGGAAAACGCTTGGACTTTGCCACGATCAACTCGCCAATACAGGCTGATGCAAAAATAATTTTATTGAAAGAATAGTTGAAAATTGAAATTTACTATAACTTATGTTACTAAATTATAAATATTAGAAGTCACATATCAAAGAAAAACGACCAAGATCACCTAATGTCCAAGATGGGGATCGAACCCACGTACTCAGCTTTCGCGGCTGATGCCTGTACCCCTCGGTCACTCGGTCTCGCAATATATTATGTTATTAAGTTCGTATTTTAGTAAAAAAAGCATTCAACTTTTATTAACAAAAACAACGTAATGTATATTGAATTTTACCAAACGCCCGTGCAAGTATGTGAAATAAATAATAAATAATTAATGGCACACAGTATTATCTGCGTTAAGCGTAGAATCCACAAGCATGTTCCAGCAAAGCAGCAAAATGAAGTAGCAGTACTTTATCTAATTTAAAAGCTTGGCACCAAAAACAGAATTTAAACACACAAAATTAGAAGCAAATTACCACTTAAAGTTAAATACTAGTTCTATTCAATTCCCTCCGTGCCAAAAGCAAGGTAAACACGAAATTTAGATTTATTTAAGTTGAAAGCGTTCCCTGAAAATTGTCTGTCCGTATAACTAGTTAATTAAATGCCAGCGCAGAGCCTTTATTCCGTGCACGTCGGTTTCTCGGATTAAATAATTAAATATTGTACGAAAACAGAGTTGTGGGTTTTTGTATGTAACTGCTACTTCGTTTCCGTAAAATATGGACTGCATATGAATTTATCAATTGACTATTTTCATTGCAATACTATGATATTGTCAATAAAAACATTGAATTTCTTCTATAGATATTGTTTCCTCAAATTAAGTACAAACCAACCTCTTATTGCGTTGTGTTGGGTGTTTCTAGAATTATTACATAATTCCGCATATTTATAAAAAAAACCCCTCCCGAGTACTTTTCAAGCGTTTTGACCATAAATGTGACATTAATGAAATTAAACAAACGCTTGGGAACAATTACGCATATGATGAACAAATACATGATGATGGAAATTATAATTTCAAAAATAGTAAGGACCTACTACTAGATGTTACCTACATCTGCTACGAGAGTGCAATTGATCGCAAACACAAGCTAGTTACTACTAAAAGCTGTTAAAATTAAAACCAAATTGCATAATAATCACCCTATATCGCCGCTATATCAACGTCCCCCGGGAGGTATTACCGTCCATCGGCGATTCCACCTTTTTTGCCGTAAATCTAATTTATTTGTATTAGTTAATGACTTATACATGTCTACCGGACGACCGTATAACTCTTTCGTTTGAATGATGACACGAGAAGAAGTGGTTTTGATCGTATGCTATATTTACTGTAAATTATACAAAATGAACCTACTAATTTGTGCAACATCTATGATTTAAAATGGTGATTGATGCTTAAATAATAAAAATCATACGGCATTAGAATAATAATGTGCATAAACTTAGTCGATCTGGTAACAAAATGCTTGTACATATATTATATAAATAATCCAGAACATTTAACTTAACATAGACATAAATAACATCGAGTTGAATAGCTTACTGTAATCATTTATATACTCGTAATAATTTACCTACTTTTTTGCTAATAGAAAATCATCTGGATTACCTGGATTACCTGGAATTAGAATTATAATACCGACTTGTTTATCCAACAACTTTATTTTAAAAAATGCTATTCATGCTAAACAAATTGCTTTGGCTTTCGTTTTAATTAATTTCCCTCATTTTGATACTTTTGGCAGGTATTTTCCAACTTCTTGTTAATAGTATCAAGACTGCTCCATCTGCAAGCAGGGCGCGCCAATTATTTTAAGTTTGGTTCCGTGTACGCCTGGATCACCACAAATAATTTAAATAAAGCACGTGCGATTTAGATTGGTTTTAAATTTTAAAGTTTGCCCGGAATGCAATTTGCATTCCAAGGATTGCGGCTTTACGGAAATAAATGAAAATTGCACATTTATTGGAAGTTGGCAATTGTTATACAATTATCTTTAAAGGATTGCCGCGTAAAGTTAATTTAAATGGTTTACCAGAAATAAAACGACAAGAAAATAGTCTATACAAAAATCACGTGCCTGAATCAAAGTCAAAATTTTTAAAACAAAACAAATTCGTAACACGCGAATAGAACAATAAACTCAAAAGCCCTCAAGGCGACATGTGGCCCTTTAAGTGGCGGTGACAATTTAACAAATACAGTTACGCTTTAAAGA
Organism: Thaumatotibia leucotreta; assembly: GCA_025490895.1. Taxonomy (NCBI): domain Eukaryota; kingdom Metazoa; phylum Arthropoda; class Insecta; order Lepidoptera; family Tortricidae; genus Thaumatotibia; species Thaumatotibia leucotreta. Next base: position 39,376 of record JALPQI010005325.1, on the reverse strand, counting down.
ACTAAATTCATTTATTAATTTGTACAAGTTCATACCAAAAATTACCCTAAAAATCTTAAAAGTGTAATGAAAATGATACCATATTTCTATAATACAATGATTGTTTTTTGTTTGGCCCAAGTTAGGTTAGGTAAAGTTACGACCCTTTTTGAAGCAAGTCAATTGAAATGAGACCATATTCAAATGTATGGGTGGATATCGGTGGAAACGTATGCAATTATTGGTGGAGGGGAATTAACCATGCGTGATCGATTTGTAATAATCTTTAAATTACTAAATGTGTTTTATTTTCAATAAACGAATGCTATATTATAGTCAAACTGATAAGACAAAATATTAAAAATAACGATTTCCTTATATTATTCTACTTATACGTACTATACTACTATAGCAAATGCTTCATCCGTTGTAGAAATGATGTTCAATCGATTTAAAAAAATCAGTTCCAAAGGTAGTAAGTATAATAATTTATACGAGTCTAATAACATAATATGTACTCTACTACGTTCGCGACTTAAAGTTTTGGTAATCACAATGGATAAATGTACCATAATTTAGGGAAGTCAAGTAGAAATTCAATGATTCTTTGTAAACACGCACCCTGAAATTAATGCGGCGATAAGCTTAACCCGACATGGCATTAAAACGTGACAATTACAATAAAAATATCTAAAAGGAATTCTCACGATGTCAAAATCGCGTCACATCATTATAATGTAAATTTGACACCCAATCACAACAGCCACGCTCCGACACCGAAAACATATAAAAAAGATAACAACAACAAAACATAAACACAAAAAAACATTACAACCAAAGAGGTTGTCACTCGCAAATCAAACTAAATAAAGCTCCGCCATGTCTAAGTGAGTGAATGAGTGAATGGATGAACGAATGGAAGTGTGTGAGTAAATTGTATAAAAACAATCGCACGAGTTTGGTTGTTTTACGATGGCTTTGACAAAATCAGAATCGAATCAAACGTACGTGAATGGAAGATGTAGAAGTGCGGGACAGGGGAGGTGTGGAGCCGACATAGGTACTATTTTAAATGTATGTATTTAAAATATGCGCACAGTTACTGTGATAAGTGTGAAAACATATCTATGTTTTCACACTTATCACAGTAACTGTGACACTTATCACTTATCACAGTACCTACGACATTGAAACGACATCAAATAAAGGAAGTTTGAGGCAAACTGACAAGGTGAGAGTCAAGTAAAAAAAAAACTTCTGCATAAGAAAAAGGAATTATATTTGACATCTGCTTGATACCCAAATTAATTACAAAAAAATATTGACGTAAAGAACCGACTTTTTAATTCGATTATCTGATACACATTTTCAAAATATTTTTTTATATAAAAATGCAAATAAGTATACCTAAGGCTTGCCTGATGGTAAGCAGCTAGCGTAGCCTCTGGGCTCCTTCAATTGCAAGAAATTCACCCAGGATAAACAGCAGAAAAATGTTAACTAAATCCTCCTAATTTAAAGACTTCTAAAAATAGCTGCTCCACAGCACCCGTACTCGTCCACACATCAATTTTCCGGTGCCCATCACGCTACGATCACGTGTCGGTCACGTGCCGTATTCCATCACCCCTGCCTCCCCCGACTCTGCCCGGCCGACTGTCCCCTGCTTCCCCTTTTGTTCTTCGAGAGTAGGGTGTCCGCGGTCGCCGATGTGGATGTAAAATTTGAAAATGTTTTGATGTATTTTATAATCGTTTCATGATGGACGCTTACTTTTTACCGTTTATTATGTAGGTAAATAATTATCAATGATTTTTCACTTTACATACACATACACTCATCTGGAACATGTAAAATTTGCTACGAAAAGCGTAGCGTCTAACTCCGTAGCGTAGCCCTTTTTCACCACAGTAACGAAAACCATGCCCGACATGAATCTACAAGATACCAATCCACCAAATAAAATAAAAAGATGAACGTTCAGTACGAGTATAACCTGCATCCTATATAAAAATAAAAATACTCGGGGATATAGAAATTATTTATTTAATCTTTATTGCACAATAAATAAAGTACAAAAGGCGGACTTAATGCCATAAGGCATTCTCTACCAGTCAACCATTAGGCCAAGCACAAATTAAAAGTATTGGTGCGGTGAAAGACACAAGTAAAAGAAAATTAAACAGCAAACAAAAAAAATACTACAATACATGTTAATAAATATGAATACACAACAAAAACAAATATATACAATTATCAAATATTTAAATACATACAAAGAATATAATATACATACCTACATACCATACATACATACATAAATTACCAAAGATATAAAAGTAGAATATTTAATTGATTGCTACAATATGCTCCAGTCCCTAATTATCGAATTAAAATACAATGATTACACATACAATGACAAATAATTGGAACAATAAGGTCGTACTTTTGCCTGAAGCAACCACACGCCGACCTACGGGATATCTTATTGTAATAGCAAACTACAATTACTCACCCTTGTGAACACGCCCTTGGGTCAAAATACATAACAAATAAGTTGGTGGAACAAATATTGTATGAGATGTTGCGTTTTCATGCTTAATTTGATTTTGAGGGGATGCAGCATAAAACAAAAAAGGTTACTAAATATTATTATTAAATATCTCATCCTAATAGCTTTGCTACTGAATTTTACCAATATTTGAAATTCAGAAACATAATGTAATTTATTCTGGCACCTATAGTATGTACTCGCCGTATTAAATTATTGTATATTTTGTAAATCATTGAAAACCTCATCGCCATCATATTCTGATAAATCATTGAAAACCTTACTCGTATTAATAATTAGTTTCTTTCGTCAAAAATATAAGATTAGCGAGAGCATAAAAATTATTTGTAAAATCAAACCATTATGAAAATCGTATTTAAAGTTTGGCCCTCCAGAAATGCGTATGTTTTATTCATCGCCCACTTCCAAAACGTTATTGTTAAAGTTTTTTGTTAAAATCGCCTGCAGCGCTCGCGTGGCTATTAACAAAGTATCAGAGTCAATGTTTGGAAATTAGTGCACTAGAGAGTTAATAATTTATTTATTTATTGCTATTAACAGCTCTTAGTTACGTGGGAATTTGAGGCAATTGGTTTGAAGGGGTGTACACCATTGAATGTTACTTACCTAATTTCTAATAATACCTAATAAGTTTAATATTCCAAAAATGATGAAGTATGAAGAAAAATGATTAGATTTTTTTTAATTGGCATGTAATTTATTTTTTCCTACTGCAAATTTTACGACGATTATGTTTAGCCAGCAAAATGGTGCTTATCTAGATTATAATTTTATAATTGACGATGTAAGGTCTTAATAGTTACATTGGTTTACCACATTGACGCTTTCAGTGTGAAGCACAAGTGTTGCTTTGACGTAGGTATTGAATATTGGGTTGTAACCTACACATTTACAAACCAACTTCACGTATTGATTGGACAAATATCAGCACTTGGCCTGAGCCGAGGAGAATGTAAGCCGAGTATGTAAAGGGTCTTAATAGATGGCTGTGTGGGAGATAACTTCCATCAGAAATTGACCTGAGTGAGTTTTGACTTACAACGACGTAGATGGTTTAGATGTGGCTCATGTTAATTAATGTCAAGTGAATCGAACGTTTGTTTCAACAAACGTTTGGTTAAAAAAAAAGGAAATTAACCTCGAAACCTAGATACACATTATTTAAACGTTTAAAAAATATTGCCAAGATTGCAAATGCTTGAGATGTTTCTCACAAAATATGATTTCTTACATTTTACAACATGTAAATGTTGCATTAAAATAATGTATTTAATTTCTTCTTTTGCGCGTAAAGTATGTTGCCACAAAGGCTCGTTTCGTACTGCATGCAGAAACATAATGAAGAAATATAATTTTTTCACCATCATGTCCTAATAGAGAGCTTTTTAGTCGATAATCGTGTTTAGGCCACGAAACTAGGCACCACGTGGCCAAAATAATGTGCAAGATGAAACAATTCGTTATGTTCAATTTCATTAAAATAAATCATTTAAGTCATAATACTTATTGCAGCATTATTAATTTAATAAGCATTTTTTATTTATGCTGAAAATCATGACAAATGACTAAGATAAAAAAGTAGAAATACTATGTAACTGGAATATTTCAGAAGCCACTACTTGATTCACTACATCTTTGATTATGTAGGCATTTGCATAGCGTCAAGGCTGGATTAGAACCCGCTCCCCGCTCCGGGCAACCGTGCGTTTGTATGTTTGTCCGTGTTTAGTATCTGTATGTCTTTGTGTGCAAACATCTTTGAGGTTTAGCCAATGCTCAATGCATTTGATATAGAATTAGAGGCGCTATCTGAAGATTACTGATTGCTGTGTATTAATCAGAGGTGTAGAGACCAGTGGTATCACGTTCCGAAGATTAACTGATCAATATCATTAACAACCATTTAGAATCCTGTCATTGGTCATTAAAGGATTGTAATACTAATTTTGAGTCTTCAACTCTAACTATTCAAGCAACGATGCGGACAAATATTTATTAAACTGAATTCTGAATAAGTTGAAGGGCGCAAAATGTATTGTCAAATTATAAAAACATTCTGTTATTATCTTAGAGACTAGAGTATTATACTTGAAGTATAATAGACCGAAAATAAAACTTGTTTCAAATATCCTAAGCATAAGTACCCGTTTTTACTGGTCCCAAGTGATTAATATAACAACATACGTGTAACCGCCCGACCAAATCGACATCAAATACAACACATCAAAATTTACAATTCACACGTCTTATTCAAGTGTCCATAAATTATCGAATTTCAAGCACTATTCCCACGTTCTATTAGACACGTGTTAGCGTCGATGGTCCTTTAAGAGGGTCTTGACAAATATTGTCTTTGAGGACACCCTACTTGATTGACTTGGCTGCCGTGCTGTTGGTGACAATGACTCAAGCTTGTGATGGAATTGTTAAACAGAAATGTTCCATTTGCATTTCCTAGGGGTTAGGAAATGTTGTTTCTAAATTGTACCTATCGGCCGTACTCGTATTAATTTCGTTCCGTAGTACCTAATTTGTATTTATTGAGATGGCGCATAACTATTTACATATTGTTCATAATGTTAGCTATTTGAACTAGATATATTTCTTAAAATTAAATCTGTAAATATCTAAAACACGTAAATACGGATAAAAATACCATTGTATAGGCACACAAGTAAAAACGGATTATTCACAAATTTAACGATTTTCTGATAAATTTTATAAAGAAAACAAACTACTAAGGGATTATAATAATATAAATATCAAATAATGCCATCATTAAATCTATATCCCACAATACTTACCATTCTTATACAATGCATGGGCTTGGTTGAAAGAGCGTATTTTCAATAAAAATTAAGTGCACTTACATCATTTTACGGGCTTGAATATACGAACCTCCCTATTAATTATAATTGACATATTTCGTACAATTTGTCGGCCGGCCGCGTGCCTGAGTATTTGTTTTGATGTCCAGTTCTCGTTAAGAGTATAGGGTTTCTATGGCACCCGTGGTGATTTGGGCGCCCGAGAGGTTAGATGTACGAACGTAATTGCTCTTCAATATAATCTCGGATGGGGTCAAATGCACTTTTGTCAAAGTCTTGGAAAAATAATATGAAGTGATAGAAGGCGTAGCATGCTATTAATTTAATGTACGAGCATACTTATGATCTAAGTTATTTCTCTGACATTTACACTGTTTGGGCGTTTGTGCACTACAATGACTTTTACCGTCCGGTAGTCCGGTTTTTTACGGTCCGATATGCCACGCCATTAAATGTATATAGTAGCTTGTGCACTATACGTAATTTTACCGTCCGACATTTTACTTTTCTCCATTCCGGGCAGTATTTTTCCGATCCGAGATGACAGCTATGAAAAACGTGTTAATGCTTGTGCACTGCGACCGGAATTGCTTACAATTACTTTTACCGTCCGAACTTTTACAAAATTGAACCGTAAAAAACCGGATTACCGGACGGAAAAAGTCATTGTAGTAAAAGTCCGATTTTTTCATGCTAATATGCCGCACCTCCGAGTAAAAAGACGGACAAGTGGACCATGAAAACTCAGTCTGCCGGACAGTAAAAGTCATTGTAGTGCACAAACGCCCTTTCTCATTACGCGTGTTGATGTTCGCTCGAACATGAGGTACCTATTGAATTGTCAGAAACTTTATACTTGTAAACACTAAACTGAAACTCTTTAATCCATGATTTGAGCTTCAGCTGATAAATTTTGTTGTCTACGTATGCGAACTAAAATACGGCCTATTGCAAAAACGCATTCCGCGCCATTTAAAAACTGAACACATTGAAAATAACGGACCTATGCTATCTCAAGAGTGCCAATATCCATCTAGCTAAAACGTTATAACTCTCAATAAATTCCATGTCACTTACGCTTTTTTACTCTAGCGTTTTAATTCAACCCTTCCCCTGCCCGTGATTGCGAGAGTTGTAAAAATTTACAACTCCGCTTCCGCAGCCAGCAGCGCATTGTCATGCTGATGCAGGCTGTTAAATTCTGACAGATTTGTCCTCCTTGCAGTCGTTATAAATAATGATGGTTTAGTGTTGAAGCAGAAATATCGAATGGATAGGTTTGTTTTACGTGCTATGAATGCATGTATTTGAATTACACATATCATCATACTGAAAGTATCATCATAGGTATACGCATATGAACAGATGTAAATATATTACAACAAGGATGTTTCAAAAGTACATAACAAAAAGTACGTACATACAAAATGGTTGAGATCCAGTCCGTTCAAAATTGATATACCTACCTATTTATTTTTAAGTATGCATTTTAAGCATTACTCGTACCCCTTCCATTTTTGTAGGTCTAACAACTAGTAGACACTACATAGATATGTTAACACAGCACACTTCTTTCAAAACAGCATAGTATATCCTAAAAACGGTGCTGGGATCCCTGACTCAGTGCTTTAATAGTCTAAACTGGCACTAACGACCCCGGAGCGATAGTAATGCAGTTGTAAACGACCTCACTATCGAGAAATAAAGTTTATGGATCGGTTTTATTTAACCACAAAAGTCCGGTAGAAATATAGAGATGATATTCATATAGTGAGAGTTGATTCGTGAACAGCTGTATGCAAGATTTTATTACTATTTGAAATGAACTACGTACATATTTTAGTTACTGGCATTAAGAGTTTACTGAAGAATTGAAGATAGCAAAATTTTCTAATAGACGAATTATTTTCGCTGATAGGCAGTTTTACAATTAGTTAGATGAGGCATAAAATATCTTGCACAACAAATTGTCAAACAACTACGGAGCGTACGAAAAAAAAAATTATTTGTATTTTCTTCGACTTGTGTATTTTACTTTAATCGTTTTGGAGACAAAATGTCTAAGTTATATAAGTGAATTAACAAAACAAAGACTGCAAAACAAAGAGTGTGACATAAAATCAAATTGAGTGTGTTACTGAGAACTATTTTATTAGACTTCCTGCTAAATGCCTACGCCATTATTAGCAAGAAATATCCATTGTGACGTTCGGAACCCTTTCGGCGACGCTTTTCGGAAGTCAATCGGCCCTCGTAAAACTTTACGAGAGAGTTCCGCAAATTAACGTCAAGGATGCAGGGACATATTGGCGTGATTTAGTTTTGTCGTCTTAGACGAGAGGAGAACCCTAACATTTGCAGTTATGATCCAGCTTTTCTCTCATTTATTCATCAAGAAAAATATTTTGATAATATGAACGCATAGGTAATTATTAAAAACTTTCACAGTAATATGTATTACAACGTACTCGTATTATTAATTAGTACCTACTTATAGATGCTGAGCCCCTACCGCGGACTAGGAGAACTATTTAGAACTAAGTGTTGTCTCCCTATCACACTCATGTACGAATTGACTAGTGGGACAGAGAGTCAACACTGCGTACGTGGTTCGCGGTAGGGCCTCTGTCTGAGTGTAATTAGTTATTATTGTTATAAATTATCAAAGTTGTACTAGAATCAAATAAGAATACGACCAATAGAATGCAGGTACAAAAGCATTGTAGGTAATACGGAGACCATTTACTTGACAAATCTTTTTCCTGAGCATGAGTAAAATGAAAATGCTCGTACTTGCATATTTGTGGAAGCGGTATGCACAGAAAGTAATTTATATACAGACTAGTAGGTATTGGCGCAGTCAACTCATGTTAAGTATACAGATAAAGAGAAGAAAGGTCGCAGTTTCAGCAAAAAAATTGTACCCTCCTCTACACTGTATAATTTATTTATTTAGTTATCATCTATCTTCTATAAACGAATATTCATTGAGCCTAAATATTTTTGCTCTAATAACAATGCCGGAATGCCATTTTCCTACAACGGAAACTACTCGTAATACAAAAAAAGAAGCCACAGAGTAGCATGCCTACTCCTACCCTTAAAGTTGAGTTATTATAAGATAAAAAAATAAATAAATATGTAAACTGAAATATGCTTCAAACACTAAATTCCCCAATTTGTGACTGTAGATGTGCAGATTTATTTACTATTTTATATTTTCACAGTTGTAATACGGCAATGGTGTAGTGTAAAGTGGGCGTTGATATAATAAATTTTAAATCCATTAGAAGCTGCGAGCATACACATGTCGGGGTGGAGGGAACACTCCATTTAACATTACGAGGTTAGGATTCGGTGAATTGTTACCTTTCCGATTTGACTGTAACTGCCTGTTTTATTTGTGTAATTGTTTTAGAACCAGAGCGTACAAGTGTTTTATAAAAAAAGGTAGACGTAACAAAATTAAATAAATAATTTCTACATAAGTTCAGAAATTGTTCCAGTATCCTCTCAGTCGTTAGCCCTTGGGTTGGTTGTACAACCCGAATATAAAAGCAATATTTACCCGCTAACCATAACACTTCCTTTAATCCCTTAATACTCTCAACGGCTCTGTGCCCAATAATTTTCGTATTTCCCTTCGGTCACTCCAATTTTAGTAATATCCTTGCGTCAAAATTCGATTTAGGTGAAAAAATAGTTTTTTCCCCTTCACGTAATCGGTGAAGCGTGAAACGCATTAGCGTCATTGCCACTGACTTAACCCCTTACTGCGGAAAAAACATCGAAATCACATTTATCTTTTTGCCAATTATTGTGATTTAATGTTTTTCTTTCATTTGATAAATCGTTCCTTTATTATTTTCTTAATCGATTGTTTGTGGTAAGATGATAATGCTTGCGTTAGTCCCTATGTTGAATGTCATTTATTAGATATTTTCAATTGCCACACCCTTTCAATTTATACTTTCATTGTTAAGCTATTTCATAATATATATTAATAATTTTTTTTTTTCAATGAGCTTGTTGAGTCTGTGAATGTCTGTCCGCGAAGAATTTTTTGTGTTCATTTTACAATGGATACACAATGAAAAAATCTAAGCCCACATCGTAACACTTGTTACCACATAAATATGTCAAGTTAGAGTAGCCAAAGCAAAATTTTGGCAATTTTATAAATTTGACCCCTTGTCACAAAGTACGGAACTAATTTTATCGCAGTTACATTAGTATTGTCCTTAAAAATATATTGTCCGTGAATGTAAGGGTCATTTCTTCAGTCACACCTAATTTTAGTATTAACTATAAATCTTACATTTCGTCATATTGAGTTACACAGGAGATCGCATTTATTGTTGTTACGATTTTTAAGAATATTCAAACTATACATGACATTAATATAATAGTGCCTAATGATGTTGTTTTTGTATCCAATATTTTTATTTAATACTGACCTTGCTATTTTAAAGCAAAAACATGTACAGTGAAAAATATCAATAACATAACTTCAAGCTACGGGATTTCGTTCGGAACCTGCATGATATGATTGTTTTGTACAAGCCATTAATATATCGATTTTAATTACAGTTGTAGTCATTTTACAATCCACTAAGCAATCTGGCTGTCCACCCCGATGTGGTCACGACATATTAAGATGCCGCTGACCGACTGCCACAATGTCGTCACGTTGCATTAAGACGTCACTGCTAACAATGTAAACTGGACCACGTGTGACCGTTTTAATGGTCACGGATCGTTTTAAATTATTAGGAGGGTTGATAGTTTAAATTTAACATGCATTGCAGAAACACACTTAATACTACAAAAATGTAGGGAAATAGAAATATTTTAATCCTACGTAGATCAATTGGAAGAGCAGCAGATTCTACGATTAGTAATTCAGAACCCTGAGTATAAGTCGGCATAGGCAGCTTTTCAAACTAAAACATTGAAAACAATAAACGATAAACATAGTCTTAAATATATTAATAAATAAATAAATAAATATCTTGGGACATTGGGATATTAGGACAAATATTCCTTCATTTCGACACAAGATCATGTACAAAAATCGAACAAGTACCTACTAGGTAAAACAATTATGTATTAGTACTTATCTATACGAAAATGATTAGGTGTTTGGAATTGAGTCGCTAAAAATAAATAACTAGGAATGTAACATGGTCGCCTATATTTTATAGTGTCGATGTATCTTCTGCAACATTGTATTTTTGCTATGGTATACTTCGTAATGCATGTGAATTAGATAAGCTAATCAAATTACCAGAATTATCGCCCTCTAAAATCTAAACTACTAGCTATTACAATATTTACTAAAGTGCGTGTGGTCGATACTGCCCACAGACTGTGTGATAAAATAGTTAAATGGAAACTCGGGAGGGGCTATAGGTAAGGTTCAGTATAGATATCAAATATTAGTACAGTCAAGAGCAAAAGTAAGTGATCATTCTTGTTCGATTATAGACCTTATCCCAATGTGATCACTTACTTTTGCTCTTGACTGTACTTCTGAATAAAAATACGAGTATACTAAGTCGTTTGAATCGACTGTCGGTAAGTAATATTTTCTTACTTGGGGTTTCCCTTTGTAATTTCATTTATTGTACGTATTAGTTATATTATACGTATGTACTAGAAGACAGATATAGGTAAATGTTTCTTTTTTTTAGCTATTTTGTTGCTTACTTACTATTTGTATGTTATTTGTTACTAGTTTAGTTAGTTGTGTTTAATTCTTCAATGGAGTATCTATCTATTATACTGCTGTTGCCTGCAAAATAATGGAAAATCAATGGCATAAATATGTTCACCCTATTTTATCTTGTGCCGTAAAAATAAGGTGCAAATGTGTATATTTTTGTCCTTGACTGTACCTAGTTGAATAAGGTCATACTTAAATTGAGAACGCATTTTTTGCAGCCAGTTTACCTACATAGTGCAAAACCCAAAGACAAAATACTTTACTAATATTAACATGTTACTATTTTACGGTACCATAAAACTAGTTCAAAGTAAAGGGTTTAAAGTAATTACGAGTAATTATTAATTAAATTGCGTCCAATCGCGACATCATCTCTTACCTAAGTGACAGTTACATGACAGTCTGACATGATGAGGGTTTTAATTTAAATATTAATCAGTTTATCACTTTTAATTGGTAGTGCTACCTAGTGTTCTTATGTCGCGTGAATACCTAATCTAGATATACGTAGTTTTTATCAGTATATTTAATAAAAATATTGAGTAATCTATTGAGGTAATGCAATAACAAATAGGAAGGAAATAAGGCTTTAAAAAAAAATATCATTATTTAGTTGCAGTAAAGGTGTAGTTGTGTTTTTGTCTCTTTCAACTAAAATAAGCTTATTTCTTAATAGTATATTGAAAGTACCATTTATTTGTAAAATACTACATCGAACATCATTAGAGCTCATAAGAATGACATCAACTGAAAAATTCAACTGTCAATAATAGTCAATCGATGGATTGTAAACTGCCATAGTTCCTTTGTCAACTCGAAGCTTAATGGTCTGTCAAAACATATAATCGCGTAATGACATTTGATAGAAACATTTATTGACTTTGACTATACTTCATAAATGATGTGATGAGTAGTTTAGAAGATTCTCATGAAGTTTTTATAGTTCAATGATTGTTAGGTTGACCTACTTTAAATATTACCGAATTTTAGTGTAAGTACATACTACATATATATCTAAGGTTCTGAAAATGGGTCAACCATATTTTTTTGTTGTTATTCTATAAAGTTAACCAGATGATAAAAGTTGCATGATTTGGCAGTAAATACTATCCAATACGTTTTATTATCATGATTCGTAGGTGACCTACCATGGAACGACCACGTAACTGTCTAAAAAAACAAAGTTAAGGGTAACAAACGACTTACAAGAAAAAGGTGAGACCCAAATGTTTATTAGACACAATCACATCATCAGCCTATAATCAGTCCACTGCTGGGTAAAGGACTTTCCAATTACCTAAGCGTATCGACGCATTAAGAGAAGAGGTAAATGAGTATAATCGCCACGCTGAATAAGCGGGTTGTTGTTATCGCAGTTGTGTGTCCACTCCACATACACTTCGAATCCCTTAGTCGACTCTTACGACACCCACGGGAATAGTTGGGGGATGAAAAATGTATTATTACACTGCCGTCACTACACGGCTAAAAAATTTAAAGTGCGATTCGTTGACAAAATTATATTTGAATAGTTACCTATTCAAATAAGCTTATTTACTAATAGTTACCTATTCAAATACATATAATTTTTGTCAACGATTTCAGCTTGCTAAATAATACTAATAGTATTTTGTTATTTATTTATTTAAACTTTATTGCACAAATAAATAGTACAAAAGGCGAATTTAATGCTATAGGGCATTCTCTAGCAGTCAACCTTGGTATTATTGAATACATAATTATCTTCAAACTACTAATAACTCTCAGATAACTTGTACGTGTATTCAATATCAAAAGAGACATTTTCCCACGCATTATACAGATTCAAACTAAATTTGCTAATGGTCAAGTAAACATGGATTTGGGAAACAACCCTTTTCTCCCAAACCCCAAACTGACCATCAGTGGTAACGGGATTATGCGGCTACCGCTATTAGCTATGGGAATTCATGATACTCTGTTGCGAATGGAATCTGTTTCAAATTTCTATGAATCTAATTGAATTTAAATGATTGTTAGACATTATTAAACACTAAAATGTAATCAAACGTAGAGAATAAATAAACCTGAGTTTTACCGTTGAAAACGGTAGCTGTAAGAATTAGAAAAATATGTATTTGAAAAAATGTTTGCTGTCGCTATGCAGTAGCCTACAGTTCTGATACACTGATTTTATATTTTAGAATCTATCACGTCATCTATGAACAATTATATTTATCTCTGTCAATTGTTGCGTGTTGTGCATTACTTTTGTGTTTTTTTAAATTCGATACGGTTTATTAGGATGATTGTGATGTAAATTAAAGTTTCGATTCAGAAAAATTAATTAGTAAATCAATAATATTTATTCATATCTTCATGTAAACTACTTATTCGAATATTAAATATTTTGTACCTACCTACTACTACCTTTTATAAATATACTTAAATGTCTCTCATTGTAATTAACTCATGAATATGGGCTCCTTATTACACATCGATGATGTTCTACGAAAATAATAAATAGCAAAAATTGTTCTCATAAAGGTTGTTCTTGTTAGCCTAATTTCACGCATTTCTGTCAAATGTTCAAAAGCCAATTATAAGGAATTTGACCACTGGCCAATGGCTAGTAATCGGATTTTGCGCTGGTCACTGCTCGGCGGTAATAAGGTTAGCTGGTGAGAACTCAGCTTTGATTCTATTCTCAGAGATATAATATTATTTGTGGTATTATACTCGTATATGCCATCATTTATTTCGGCTTAATACTTACGGTATTACGGTGTACTTTGGGCCAAAAGAACTACCTATTTATTTTGTGAGTAATATAGTAAATAAGTTTCCTATGTATGTACAAGCGCCATCAAACATACCAGGGTGTGCTTAGCCAAGTTGCCAATCGCTAACGCTCGGTAGCGTATCGTAGTTTTCCTTCTCTGTCACTCTTTCTTATTACTGCGACAAATACAATTTTCCCCTCACTAGCTCGTAAAGCGCTCGTTTATCGTTTAATACGAGCGGGTAAAAACGCTTTTTACACTCTTGTGAATAAAGTAATTTGACATTGCTCTAATTCCTATAGCCCCCTATTGCCTAGTATAAGTGGATCTGTATGACCGTAGTAAACATGCGCAATTGGAGCTCACATGTTAAATTGGTCGTTCTCATGGGTGACTTTGTAAGCCATTGGCTATATTTAAATTCCAGAAGTAACTCTATTCTACGATACGTTTCGACATTGAGTTTTAAATGGTTTCTTTAAGTTAATTTACATTTGGATGAGATTTGTAATCATATTTCCTCGCGATAGTGAGGGGAAAAAAGTTGTATTACACTTGGCGGCAAAGTTTGTTCAACTCTCGTGCCTTGAGACCTTCGCAATGCTCAAGATTCCAGTTTTTGAACCACTCGCTACGCTCGTGGCTCAATTTTGGAATCTTTCGCTGGCTCAGGTCTCAATATTGGCACGACAGTTAAACAACAACTTTGCCCCCTTGTATAATAAATAACTATAGTTGCCTATCGTTCACGATAGACGATTGAGTGTTAGCGATTGGCAACTTGGCTAAGCACCCAGAGCGGCGTGATTGCTCACTACAAACATCTGACTAGGTACCTATACAAAGATGGAGTTTAAGTACATGTTTAGATATCTTTGAATATCGTGGCTGCTTTGAAATATCCGATGGCAACTATACAGTGTGGTATCATAACACGGGCTTTTAATAAAATGGGCAATAATATGCATTAATAGCATTCGTTGACTAATATTTCAATGACTTGTACGATTCCATTTATTTCCTTCGAACGATCTATTTAATGCGTGTACTGCTGCAAGTGGCTACAATATGTCATTATCAAGAATTAATTAACGATTCATTTTGCAATACATTGCTTCTCACTGAAGTTTTGTTACAAAGGTAATTAGTTTTTCAATTTGATTTCTTTTATCAAATAATGCTCACGCGTAACCATGGTTAAAAATCTGCATTTCATTCCTCGGTTTCAATAAAAACCTGCATAATGGTAACACACACAATATATTACCACATAATGGTGGCACACTATGGACTTTATTGTGGCATTCATGACAAAATGAGATTTAAAAAGAGATTTTTTATATAAAAAAAACATTATCATGTTAAAATATTTATATTATACTTCATAATAAGCAAAGTGCCAATGAACTACAATTAATTAAAAATCAAATAAAAATCTTTTACTGCCACCATAAAATTGAGCTAAGCAATTGACGCGGAAAACTGTCACATAAAACTTTAAGTAGTTTGGACTTACTCAAAAATATGAAGGATACAGATCGTAAAAGTGGGTAAATAATACAAAATACAATAAGTGGCAATATTGGAGAGGAGAGATGGCCGCGGATGGGACAAGTTGAGGGTACACTGAGCTATCGAAATAATGTCACTCTACCTTATCAAATTAAAATATTGTTTAGATGCTACCAATAAATACCTACTATTATTTGTTCAACTTCTGTTGAACTCATATCATCCAATGTGTAACTTATTTTCAATCATTTCTCGGTATTTTTTGACTGCTAAATACATAAACCTATTTCATAATTAATGTTAGGTATCATTAATTATATCTACATCAGTGAGATCAAAATGCAATACTACTTAGTTATTAAGGTAAATTGGAATCACTATCTAATCTGTAAATGGCATTCAAAGCATGCAAAAGTAATCAATACTCACTAAACAATACTGTGATTCCGTTTAAAAATAAATATAAGTAATTTTGCCGGTATTACAAATAAATGTTTTATCATGATTTCTGTTACATAATACATATTAAATGTTTTTATCATTATTTTTGTCACGTACTAAATTCATAATTATTTTAAATAAACACCATGACAAAATTTGTAATATTTGAGCAAGTAAATAAAGTAGATTTTTTACCATCACCAATCAGAATTTGACTTTAAATTAATTAGTTAATTCGATATCGGTCAGATAAAATTATAACTTTGTATCCTTTTAATAATGCTAATATTTTATTCGATAGATACATTTTATTTGAACACAATGAAACAGACTAATGAAGCCACTAAGTATTGGTTCGCCCTTTCGCTCATACAGCTATATTGATAAGACCGAAAGGGAGAAACGATACTTAGCGGAAGTTAAGAGACGTTTATGAATGAGGGGGCTAGTTTTTTAAATTAAAAAATAGAATACCTATGAAGTGTCACATTGTGCCACAGACTTGAAAACGCGTTGGCAGTACGGCGTCGCGCGGGCGCTCACCGCGAGTCGTAAACATTTACGGCCCTACGGGGATTAACGCCCGGGTTTTATTAAAAAAGCATCCGTCGCGATCATTCCGCGTCTGTTTGTTCAGGGATATTTACGGTTAATATAAAATACTTTTCTTAGATGTGAGCGGAAATATCTTATTTACGTTCGTAATGCGTGCGAATAAAAGACCTTCAGGAAACAGATTTTATGCAATTTTTCCGGTTATAGGCTTTTAAAATGAGCTAAAACAGTAAGCATGAACTTGGTAGTCCCTTATACAGAATTAAATATCTAAATGAAGCATTTTGGTTGTTAATAAATTCCTAGCTTAAACATAGGTCTAAAGAATTAACGTTATATTAGCTATGTATAAGCTAACTTCAGCAACGCCTTTTTAAATAAACTTGTTATAAATATATTTCACTCGAAGCTATCAATTATTTTAACAATCAAAACACAAAATCAATTATAAATTACCAATCCACGAAGTTTCACCCAAACTTTTTATGTTGCTTGAAAGCTAGCCTAAATGTAATTTGCCATATTGCTATTGATTGATACAAAGGAAAAGACAACCATAAATTTGGCTCACCGCGACGTTATCACGTAAATACTCCACAGTTATTTGTCCAATAACTTGAAAAGAACCCCTAAGGAAAAACTCAACACAACAGAGATTTGTAAGAAGTGGCCGATAAGTTCTTTAGATCGCACCGTGAAGGAAAAACATTACATAAATATAGTGGGTGTAATAAAAGTGTATGGCCTAATCTCTGTTCAATATTTTCTTAGCGTTTCGATGTGGATTTTCCTTTTAGGGCATGAAATTGCTAGCATTGTGTGGACATTCTTTCTGTCTGTAGGTGTTATGTCAAAATGTTTAATATTAACAAAAAAAGTTAATAATCAGTGCCCATTCAAAATATAATAAGAGGGATACCTTATAATTATTAGCAAATTTACTCGTACACCTATAACATTATTACTATTTCTCAAATCCGACAGTAGACAATTTTAAGAGAAGTTCAGTAGTTAGATTCTAAATATTATCTAAGTGGGAAAATGACGCATGGCCTCGTAACAAACCGTAAAATTGTGACCATTATTTTAGGTGCAACAGTGGCAGCATTCACTATTTATTTTTCAGTCTTATTATTCAGCTAAAATGACCATACGGTAATTACATGTCGTTGGATAAACATCTTCCTTCTGTAGCTGCTGGTCATGTTTTGCTTAGTTTGTTTTAGAATATGTTGTTCCATAAGCTACGTCAGTCTGTCAGCTACGTATTTGTTATGGCAGGTTAGGTGACCATTGTAAAAACCACTATTTGCGGATCTTGGACGAGTAATTTCGTTATTCGTAAAATGTCTGTCAGATAAAAAAAAATTGCAACTAACATGATCAGATAGAATAGATTGCAATATCACTAACAAATGGTTTACCCTTGAATCGCCGACAAACATTTAATCGAATATTGTTTCAAAGACAACGATTCAAGTATTTTCGATAAGTCGTTCTGTTGAAGAATCGTTTCCAATAAATTTAAATCAAGGAATTTTAAATGGTATTTGAGTTATTATGTGTATAGCTTATATCGAGGTTTTTTATTACGGGATTTTTAATTTCAATTTGTTTTAAATTTAGTAACATTTATTCCGCGTAATATTATTTCAATTTGTAATATTTCGTTATCGAATCTAGACGCAGTTACATCGGAGTTTCTGGGTTGCAATAAAAAAAAATAACCTCGAAGACTAACCTAACCTATCCGAGTCGGATCTGCCCCGGAAGGTTTTGTTCGCTCGCTTCGCTCGCTCACTCGGCCATTCTTTCTTTTTTTTCAAAATATTTCGTTATCGAATCTAGACGCAGTTACATCGGAGTTTCTGGGTTGCAATAAAAAAAATAACCTCGAAGATTAAGGCGGGAGCGGGTCCCCTTTAATATGCCTAATATTAATAGTCCTAATATAAATTCGCATAACGGATTTGGCATAAATAATTAAGCATAATATTGAATAGGCAAAATAATAAAATTCCATAATGCTTAATACGCATATTACTGATTACGCATAATTGAAATATGCATAACATTATTAAATATAACTTTATTCGCCCTAATATCGATTAGCATAAACTTAGAAACCAAGCAAATGAGGCAGATCAGGGTAAAACCAAGACAATAAAGTTAAGTTCAAAAGACTAATAAGCAGGAGCAAAGTTAGCTAGCTTTCGTCGATATCTCCTACACATCCTAATGAACACGTCAGATACAATCAAAATCGGTTATTCGCGGATCGTCTAGAACGCAAAATGACTAGTGTGTTGTTTTGCCTACATTGCAGTTTGACCATCGAGCATTATGCCAAAACCTTAGATCGACTTGAAAGCAAATTACCCAATACGCAGAACGACAAGAACGCATTTTGCCTAGTTTTGTCTTTTGTTTTTGCGAGTACAGTCACAAACAGTAAAGTATAACCATAAAATCGATAACGTATAACTTTTGCGATTTACGATTATAATAGGACTGTAGCAAACAAGTATACGACCCGTCTGATGATAAGCGGTGGATTTACTTACGTGTATTGTCTGGCTTGATAACATAGTGTTACATTTGAGTGCAAGGACTGTAAGGTGGCCGTTAGCATTACAAGAGATTTTAATGATACTCTCCTGATAAAACTATAACTAAACTAAACTTAGTAGCAACTGGTGTAAAATGCAAAATGTCCAGTTAAAGGTGGGTTAGGTTCGTTGGGTATCTTCAAATGGCCGAAGGCCATCGCTGCACAGAATAGGAGCCCCGCGTAAGCGGATTTCCGTCGATATTGCTTTTAAGTTAAGATAAAACAAAAAAGAAACTGTAATCTGTGTGACAATTTGCATTTTAGACAAAGTTGCTACTTTTACCCCATCTTTTGATTCTGTATCATTAAACTTTTGCACTCAACTGTTCAGACATTTTGCGTTTTAGTCATAGTGCTATGAAGGCATTATATTTCACAACTTCATTCTTTGCGATTTAAGGTTTACATATTGTAGTAGCGCCCCACGCATCAGCCTTGCACGGTGTTTAAAGGTTTTTTTTTTTTTTTATGTTAGCAACACTAAAAACATTCCCACTATCTTTCACCCCCTCTATCGGGGTTCCATAGTCGGCTCACTGACTGCCTCGTTCGAATCATTCAACGTTTCCGTGCTCAAGCCTTCGCACGTCAAGCAACACGCCGAATTTTCTTCAAACGCCGAGTTATCTTCAACGCCGAGTTATCTTCAACGCCGAGTTTTTACAACGCAGAGTTTCTGCAACGCTGATACGTTACTGCTAACAGGGCAGATACTGTCATGCTTAAAGTCTCCAACGTCGAGTTTTCTGCAACGCAGAATATTTACAATGCTGATACGTTACTGCTAACAGGGCAGATACTGTCATGCTTAAAGTCTTCAACGTCGAGGTTTCTGCAACGCAGAATATTTACAATGCTGATACGTTACTGCTAACAGGGCAGATACTGTCATGCTTAAAGTCTTCAACGTCGAGTTTTCTGCAACGCAGAATATTTACAATGCTGATACGTTACTGCTAACAGGGCAGATACTGTCATGCTTAAAGTCTCCAACGTCGAGTTTTCTGCAACGCAGAATATTTACAATGCTGATACGTTACTGCTAACAGGGCAGATACTGTCATGCTTAAAGTCTTCAACGTCGAGTTTTCTGCAACGCAGAATATTTACAACGCTGATACGTTACTGCTAACAGGGCAGATACTGTCATGCTTAAAGGGTAACAAGTAGCCCAAAGGTACTGTTACGCCAAGCTAGCTAACAATAGCTAACGCCGAATATATGCAACGCCGAGTTTTCTTCAACGCCGAGTTTTCTTCAACGTCGAGTTTTCTTCAACGTCGAGTTTTCTTCAACGTCGAGTTTCTGCAACGCCGAGTTTCTGCAACGCAGAATATTTACAACGCTGATACGTTACTGCTAACAGGGCAGATACTGTCATGCATAAAGGGTAACAAGTAGCCCAAAGGTACTGTTACGCCAAGCTAGCTAACAATAGCTAACGCCGAATATATGCAACGCCACCGAGTTTTCTTCAACGTCGAGTTTCTAACAACGTCGACGCCAAGCTAGCTAACAATAGCTGATGCTGAATTTCTACAACGCAAGGCCGAGTTTCTGCAACGCAGAGTTTTCTGCAACGCTGATACGTTACTGCCAAACCGGGCAGATACTGTCATGCTACTCATGTTTTAAGACTAAACCAGTAACCATACAAAGGTACTGTTACACCAAGCTAGCTAACAATAGCTGACGCTGAATTTCTACAACGCAGTTTTCTACAACGCAAGGCCCAGTTTCGGCAACGCAGAGTTTCTGCAACACTGATGCGTTACTGCCAAATCGGGCAGATACTGTCCGAATATGTAGCTACCGCTGAATTTCAGCAAGGTCCAGTTTCTACAACGCTGATAAAAAAAAAAATGAAAAATGTCTATTTGATGCTAAAAATAGAAACAAAAGGAAAACTTAATCGTATGCGTAGTGCCAAATGGGGCTGTTACTGTCACGTTTAAAGGGTAACCATACAAAGGTACTGTTACGCCAAACTAGCTAACAATTTAGCTATGTACGCCTGTATCTCCAATTTTGGGATCATCACACGAGCACCATCAGCACAGCCCAGCCCCGATTCTGTACGCACGACATCTTTTCTACCTAACACGTCAACCGGTCATCGGCACCAGAATGTACCCACTGAATGCACACCGTTCTCGCTCGAAGAAATAAAATTGGACGAGGAAATCGTCAATTGACTGGACAAACTAGCTGAAGGTCATATATGGCCAATTGCCACCTTCTAGTCATACCCCTTCTAAAACCTATAAGCGACGCATGTCGTGTTCTATGCGATTCTCATTTTACACAGACAAAAACGAGAAGGAATTTTGGCATTTCTGCAATAAATGCAAATTTAAAGGATAAGTTACTGTAAATAATGCAGAGCGAGACAAATTTTTGTTCTAAAGCTAAAGCGTAGACCGTTAATACATTTAAAAGAAAGATACACATTAACTGTATAATTTATTTAATAAAGAAAATTTCATCATGAAGAATAGACACCGCCGTCAGAGAGGTCATGTAAACTACAACACTCTGCATCGGAACACGACATATCCCTCGCCGGATGCAGGGTGCCATCGTGCCGCAGCGCTGCCCGCGCCGGCGCCGTCGCCCGCCGCCAGCTACACAGCGCCTGCTACCGCAGGAGCCGCGAGCGCGTGCGCACGCCTTGCATATACGAGCAGAAACAATAACACACGAGGTACAATACACTGGACGTCTGCTGCACTCCTCTCGCTCCTGGTCAGAAATCAGGGTCCTGGTCAACTAGTGATCCCGTTATTTTATCATGGAGGGTCAAGAGATATCTATTTTATCATTATCACCTCCTATTTCTACCTAATAATCTAAATATGAACAAGAAAAACTTGATTACAAAATGTCTATTAATAAACTGTTAACAATTTCATTGCGGACGAGTGCTACGCGCTACGCTCATAGCCGATCCCGTGATTTTTTCCGCTTTTTAGCAAAAATTGACCTCCCACAGAGAACTCCCCTCGAGAGTTCCCCGCGGTCAAAGTGTTAAATCAACGCCATCACACCAACAAATTCCTTGCTGGATCTTCTCTTACACGTATTTAATACTTACTAAAATATGCTAACAGATGACGTGACATTGTACCCTTACTGTTAATAATATTGATATATTAAATTTAAAATGTATGAATACATTTGTAAAAACCACCACATTTTCAAATGGAAGATTACCACACAGCTTCAAAATTAATAAAAAATAATTGTTACATGTGTCTCCAATAGACTTATAAGATGCGTATTATTTAATACCCATTTACGAACCACACGGAAAATATTATCTCCAATTTATGTTGGATATTTTATATGAATTTAATTGTTTAGCGATGGTTTAATCATGATCACCGTACATATTTACAAGGATTCTAAAACTAGTTTATGAATACCTTGAATGCAAAGAGTTATTTATATCTTGTTATTTATATTCAATTCGAAACATATTATATGCAATTAAGACTACCGTCCCGTCGTCAGAAGTTAATAAAGTATAAATTACGGAATATCGCAAAATTAATTAGTCATCGTACCTCTGCAAATGTGGTGGACATAACTAAAATTTAATCCCTTCAGGTTAAAATCAGATTCAAGCAATAATAATTATTTTCTAATGCTTCCACTACTGGCTGGAGAGCTTTCAACGTTGGTAAAGAAGCACACTGTTATTGGAAAGATACGGAACTAAGACGTCACATTAATAATTTGAAATTAAAAGTAGCGTTTTTGGCTTAAAAATGTTTTTGCCCACAATATATACAATTGTGAAATTATGTTTTTTGCTTCATACATAAACACTAAGAAAAATATACACGCTGATCAATTATCTCGTAGATAATTTAGCGACTGGATGGGAGTTAGGAAATTATGCCTATAAACAAATAAAACAAATACTTGTTGAACCGGAAGTAGATTTATTTGCAAGCCGATTAAAAACAATATTGCCTCAAATACGCTTTTACAATAAAAATATAATAATAAAGTAACGCTTTTCCAGCAGAAACTTAAAACTTTTTATGCATTTCCTTCATTCGCTTTAATTAACAGACTTCATTTTAAAAATGCATTGGCCAACACAACCCTGGCTTCCATTCTTTGAAAAGTTATTGGTTTCAGAATCCATACAACTCCATCCAAATATTTGATTCAAATATGGAACTATTAATAATTATAGATATGCGCTGTCATTATTGGAAAAAACACATTCTAGCGAGATGCTAAATTTTTTGACACGTAAATGGCCTAATGAAGATCTAGAAACACTTATTTTATTGGCCCTGGCTACCGCACACTGCGTACAAATCACTTTATATTGATCCGAACACAAAATATTGACACACACACAGAAGTACAACTACTTCCGAAATTTATAATAAAAATACTCGGCGGAATTGTACACAACCGATATTAACTTCCATTTTTTGACGAGAAACCAGAACTTTGTCATCTCAATGTATACAGACGTACTAAAATAATAACTAATTCACTTTGCGGTTTCAACATAGACACTTTATTTATCAGTTACAAAAAAAAAAAACATATGCCAAAGACTCATCGCAAATATTGAGTCGCTGGATTTCACAATAGTGGTATCAACACATATTATGTTCACTGCACAGTATAGCACTAGGCATTCTGCCACTTCTATGTTGGTATAGCCAACAAGTTCGTTGTCAGTGTAGACATCATACGCAAAATTGCCAGTTGAAGCGATTTTTTCTTTTATTTTTGCCTAGTTTCATAATAATGAAATTGTAGATGATTGCTATCAATTTGCTAAGATATTTGTCGTCATCGTCAAAAAACCTGTAAAATAAAAATAATTCATAAATTTTATAATAACCATGATTAGCATAATGTTAAATACCTAAATCAAAATAAGAATTAAAACTCTTTAGTTTATTTCAAACTTACCTAATAAAAGATTTGCTGTTCTGAGAGTACCTTTACTGTTTATTTTACGTTTCGTCTCTGCGTTTGAGATTTATTTCACATTTGTGCTCTGAACATCCTACAATATGTAAACCTTAAATCGCAAAGAATGAAGTTGTGAAATATAATTGATGATCAAACGAACTTACCAAGTGAAGTTCGATCACAATTATGTGAGCAACTTCATTCGACGCGATTTATAACAACCCACCCTCAATATTAAAGGACAGTTTTGTCTAACGTCACCCTACCCACTTATAACAAAAAGTGAAATAAATTCTCAAGATTAATACTGTAAACAAAATGATTCGAACGAGGCAGTCAGTGAGCCGACTATGGAACCCCGATAGAGGGGGTGAAATATAGTGGGAATGTTTTTAGTGTTGCTAACATAAAAAAAAAAAAAAAACCTTTAAACACCGTGCAAGGCTGATGCGTGGGGCGCTACTACAATATGTAAACCTTAAATCGCGTCGAATGAAGTTGCTCACATAATTGTGATCGAACTTCACTTGGTAAGTTCGTTTGATCATCAATTATACGAAGTAGGCATTTTGCGTTTTAGTCAATTTGAGATTTAGACCGATTGCACGTTGGGTAAACTGCAGTTTAGGCAAAACAACAAAGTAGTCATTTTGCGTTCTAGACGATCCGCGAATAACCCACAAAACGATAACTGTATCCCGTATAAAATACTCACGGTTTCGCTACGCAATCTATGATCGGTCATTATTATTTTATCTATTATATTTTATACCTTTAATTAAGTATACCAATTAGTATTATGCTCATCCTAATTATTCCAAATCATCGTTATGATAGTTTACGTTATACGTAAATACATTATGCGTAATCGTTTATGCGAAATTATGCTTATGCCACTTAAATAGTATGCTTAACAACGCTATGCCAATTTGAAGTATGCGTAATAAATTATGCGAATTAATATAGACTCGGCGGGAGCAAAGCTCCCGCCTTAGTCTTCTAACCTAACCTATCCGAGTCGGATCTGCCCCGGAAGGTTTTGTTCGCTCGCTTCGCTCGCTCACTCGGCCATTTTTTTTCTTCAAAATATTTATTTTCAAAACTACTATTTATGAACATAGAGGTTAATTTTGGGAAAAAGTTTTTCCTACAAAACATGCTTATTTTAGCGTATTCTGCACGCTAAATTAATAAAAAATACGTGTCATAATGCCACCAACATCCATCGATTTTGGACCAGTCCTCAGCCCCCTTCCAACCCAGCCGAAAAATGTATAAATGTACGACATATAAAAAGGTATTGTAGTAATATGTCGAATAAATGAATTTCAATGTTTAGTAGTTGAGACAATTAAAATAATTTGAAACAAATCATTGACCAAGTGATATTCGTTGAAAAGTTTTTCAGTGCAGTAAAAGTTTTTTAATTGTATAGTATGTGTAACAAAAAAATGCCAAACGAAATTCCTAGTACTGAAGTTTCGATGAATCGTTGTCGATGAAATGAAATTCGATTAAACGATTGTCGGTAAAATGAATGGACACCCTAATAAATAATATACCCAATCAATGAGCATATCCTCTTTATGCCTTTTCGCCCTGGACATGCTCTTATCGGAGACAACCGTTATGTTTCGGGGACACGGGGCGAATTTTTGGAAATTTACGAGTTTTCGTGATTATTAAACAAGGCGAAACGAGGAAACATATATTTTATCAAATAACACGGGAAGAGACCTATTGAAATAGATGAATTTTGATAAATATTACGATTTTTTCCTGTGTTAAATCAAAACAATTTGGCACGTTGCCTATCATATGAATCATATGATGTAGATTGATCACTTTTATCAAGCGCAAAAAAAACGAAGCATGTTTTTTTGTGAATTGCTTACCTAAAATGGTCTTTCAAAAATGAAAATAAAAACCTTGGCCCCTTGATTTTTCTCGGCAATAAATGTACCAAATTAATTATAGCGTTTTGGATGAAACCTACCTACTTACCACTTCTTCTACCTACAACGACCAGCGTTTGCATCGTATTAAGTTGGTAATCTAAAATAGTTACCTACATATTTATTGACCTTATAAACAAAACAAACTACATGCAAAATATGCACATACCCAAAACAATTAGGAAAAAAATTGTCTTATTCTACGATCCGAATGTAAATTAACACTCAGTCGTGAGAACTCGCGTTTCCTCGGTTCAATTACGACGATTCTATTCATTTTCGCTATAATGTTATAGGCATAAAATTTGTCTGGGATGATTTTTGCAAAGCATTCTATTATAATAACAATTCAAATCTCCCACAACGGAAGGCCACAATGATCGCGCGCAATCGTAAAATTTTACGATAACGTCAGTGGTGACGCACGTGTGACGTCACGAGTTTGGACAGTGATGGTCCGTCATATTTATGACGTCCGAACCGTGGTCGCCGAGTAGTTCCGTGATTGTACTTAGGTAGCAATTGAATCTATTGTGGCTAACAGTTATTGTAAAAACGTGAACACAGTGTGCATACAATATTATTGATTGATTTTATTGTTTTTTGTATTATTTATGTTGTTTTTTCTTTAATATAAGACATTCTTGCACAGCTAAAGCTTCGATTCTTACTGTGGAGGGAGTATCTGGGAGACCGAGCATCGCTCGAAAATTTTAAGACACGCGATCCCTCATACGATACCAAGCCAGTAGTTAGAGTCGATTCCGATATTCACGAAACAAATACAGGCAACTAAAAGGTATAACCAATCTGTTTTAAGTACAATTGCTAATTTTAAATAGAAGTATGATTCTTCTTACATGTATTTGCATTTCAGTATGCTTTGAGAAACTATTATTTAACGACTATCAATCGACTGTAGGTACGAATACGCAGTGCCTTCTCGTACTCGTAATCCAAATGTGCGAGGCTATTTCCCACAGACTCGAACCCATAACCTCTTCTCACAGCGCATAACAGTCAAAGACTAGTCCGGTAATCCAATTTGCCGTCCCCGTGTCACAAATTGAAACCCGCTGCACCATCTTCTAATGGGTTAAGCCTATAGTACACTGCGCCACACAAATCAATACGCTAAAAGTCAAAAGCAAACAGGACCCGAACGTACAAACTACAAAATATAATCATATTATCATAGTAATGCAATTGTTCTATAACAACTAGTGTAGATAATGTTTTTCATTTTATTCACCTTAATCCAAACATAATTCAACATATTGCCATTGCCTAGGTACTGTCTGAGGTGGTCCTGCGTGCTTGCTATGAGCTGCATGAGCTTAACGCAAGATTTTTAGGCACACAATTTCTTTATTGTTTAACAGATACAGTAACAAATTATTTGAGACGTTATGTTTGTTTTTATTGAAATATTTCTTCTATATTATACACAGATGATATTATACCTAAAATATACCTGTCATTTCAATACTTAACAAAGTCAGCATAGTATTTCGCATGTCAACAAGCTTATAGTAATGAAAGTGTATGCAAACGTGCAATAATGCATGAAAATTTAAAGGTGTCAGAATTGACTTCTTAGCGGCAGAGCTTTTTTTACAAAACATTAATATGTTATAACTTGCGTGCTAGCGTATGAAGCGGTGGTGGCTCAGTGGTTTAGACGTTTGACTTTCATTCCGGAGGTCATGGCTTCAAATGCGGGCTTGTACCAATGAGTTTTTCCGAAACTTATGTACGGAATATCAGATGATATTTACCATTCGCTTTCGGTGAAGGAAAACATCGTGAGGAAACCTGCATACATCCGCGAAGAAATTCAAAGGTGTATGTGAAGTTCCCAACCCGCTTAGGGCCAGCGTGGGGACTATAGCCCAATCCCTCTCATGTATGAGAGGAGGCCTGTGCCCAGCAGTGGGACATTATGTAGGCTGCAATATTATAATATTATAACTTGCGTACTAAACTGTACCTTGGAGCGGAGCAATAATTTGATTACGTGATAATTCCACCGTGAAACGCGCTGCGAGACGATAATGCCCGCAATGGCGATTGTTACATATTTATACGGGAAATTAGAGGAAACGGCCGTAAGGGAGTCGAACAGATCATATACGTTGGCCTTGGCACCACTGTATGACATTGGGTGAAAATAAAACATACAGTTGTCGTCGGGGATAGTGCAATACCGCGTAACTACCAAATTAGATAGAGTTCAAATATCAAAATATTGACACTAAAATTGATCCTAATTTAATTTGTTAGTTACGCGGTACCTATTGCACTATCCTCGATGTTATGATATTAATAACAACTTTGTTCGGGGTATTTTTCTAAATTTCATCTTTATCACTTAAACATAAAGTAACCTCTTTTACAAAATATTTATCACACCACACACCTAGAGTAGTAATGTACTACTTATCATTAATAAATAATTATTATATAATCTAGGGAAATGCATTTCTTCTTTACAGCCTTTGTTCAATTTGTATGATATCTTCATTTATACAATATACATAATTGTCAAACAATTTAATTTCTATGGAATCCAAAAGTTTAATATGCCATAACAGATATAGGTATATTTAGATATTTAGTCTCATAACTCTACAAAATTTTATTTAATTGGGAAAAAAAATACCAGACACAAATAAAGCCAAGTGTTTGCCAGTTACAAGCATGCGATTAGGTGTTGATTCCGTGACAGACCGTACCTGTCCGATAACATTAGCCGCACATGTCATGTTTTGTACAAAATGTTGATAACTATAGAGTCATTACAGGAATGATTGATTAACTACTAAAATATTGAAGACATTGTCACCAGTAATCTAATTTCGATAAAATACCGGCCATAAATAAATAATAATTTATGCAACATTGATCTAAGAAGGACAACGAAATGAAAAGTACTTAGTTAAGTTTTATAATTTAAATTAATTACAAATTAAACTAAACTTAAAAAATAAAATTAAACCAGTCAGTGTTATAATAAAATAACATAGGTACCCGTTATTCATTAGAATCAAATAAGAGCTGTTAAAAAAAATTAGCAGATCTAGAATAATTAATGTATCGTTTGCCTAATATAAAACTAAAAGAACAACAACACAAAATCCATATACATAATAATTGTCAAACGATGGTCTTATAGAATACCATAGGCTGTTATCCAAACTACTATGCGACTATACTGGTACTATACATACTACTATACTCGTACATATTGAGTGGTTTTCGACATGTATGTATATTTACTATGATCACTGATCATTATAATCAATCCGTATTAGGAAAAGAGGCTATAAACTTAATTATGTTAAGAAGATTGTTCTCTCGGCAGTCTAAGGACATCCAACCTAAATCAATTTTTAGCACTATTAAATTATAATTGCAATTACCTTTAAAAAAATGTTCACTTTTCATTTTGTTTTTATTTAATAAAAAAAAAACAAACAACGTTTCCCCTAATTTCAACGGGGGCGACAAATTGCCATAATTATCGTTTCCCGTAATTTCAAAGATATTCAAAATTATTGTGGGGTAAACTTATCACTCCAATTCATGTCAATGTGTCACGCTGATAAAAAATAATTTGATTTGATAATTTTTATCTTCTTTCATCTTTTATGTAATTCTGTGCAATGAAAAGGGCACTGATTTGTAATTGAAGAGTAAAATGGTTATAATTACGAATGTTTTATCATTGGTTTTAAGTACAGAAAACGTAATTGGAGGTTTTATTAAACGAGTTCATCTTCCAATTTTAATATTCATAGCCTACCTTTTACTTGTACTACGAGTACCTTTGTGCTTAGTGTAGCTACATAATTATTTTATTCGTAAAGTACTAAAGACAGTAGATACTGTACGAGTATACCTATCAGTATCGAATGAGTTGACCCCAACTTGTATACTTAGAGTGATTCTCCCTTTCTTTTAATCCCGACATAAGCTTTCCACTAATTTTCTTCCCTTGTCGTCACGGCTATCACTAGACGTGTCGTAAAAATACGACAATCCTCCTATAAATGCTTACAAGACACTAGTGAAACTGGTGAGCTTCTTGGTTTTATTAGTCGTCGGCATTTTGTGCAGAATGTAATTAAGTTTTATTAACCTTTGTCATATACTTATTTGCTCGTGGTGTCTTCACACTGTAGTAAATGTGTTGTATGTTGTATGAATATGGATAACTGGATTAAAATATGTTGGCTAACAAAACATGTGTGTACACGTTATAAGATGGCAGTGCCCTAAAGACTGAATGAATATTTTAATACTTTCACTCACTTAGTCTTCGTCAAGTAATAAAATAAATTACGACCCATATTGATGTGTCACCTCAGTACTACTTAATTACACGTAATTGTTGTTTACTCATCTTGAACCCTTGAAAAATCAGTGTAGAACACGTTAGACCTCAATCAGTTTATAATTCCACAGTTATTCTCCCGTTATAATACCTAGGCATGCAGATTAAAAACGAATATAAAATATATGGACATAATATACACAAGGATATATTTTAGCAGTACTTAGGTATCTACGTGGTTTCGCCGAGAAGGTATGACCATTTTAGCAAAAATTTGCTTAATAAAAACTATTTAGCCTATCATGCTCAAAAACTTTTCAATTATAGATTGATAATATGTTCAAACTTCCGAAGTCATTATTTATTGCCGCAAAGTTATATTAAAAAAAATTACATGGAATTATCTTTTTACTAAATTCTAACCAACGACAAAGTATTCATGTGCGATATAAAACAAAGTCTGAAAAACGTTGCTTATATAAGATGACAATAATATGTACCTACACAAAAGTTTTCGGTAAGAACACAGTACACTTTAACAATGTAATTGTACTTGTTATTACAAAAATACTATACCCTTAACATACGTTTTCGGGGTACTTGAAAACAAATGTAAAATTGTATTAAAACAAGTGATAATCTGATTATGGCCACATTGCAGGCATAAAACAGCAACCATAACCCTTTGTGGATTTTACAATCCGTCTTTACGACCCACTCTAATTACTGTAGGTAGTAGATGTATCATGCTTGGATAGTCAGATGGTTGATTATCATTTAATGAAGTTTAGTCATCGAGTTTATTATTATCATAAATTGTATCTACCTTTAAACTTTTAATAAATTTGTTTTGATTATCTTCTCTTAAATTATAAATTTATTCATCGATTATTAGCACAAAAAGTTCAACTAGTAGTTGATTAAACCAGCTGTAAGTACAGTAATATCCGTAAAAAAATAATGCATTTAAACTGGTACCATAAGTGAGACTCTGCCGGGTAGTCCTTGCCCACACAATAGACGTCAAATAAATTTCATAATTAACACACACTACATAGACTTAAAAATAAATGACAAAAAGAAAAATAAAATCGACACATTGTGTTGATTCGATTTGTAATATAAAGCCCTTGCATGAAATTTTAAAAGGGGTACATCGGTACAACATCGTGCATTTCCTTAACCAACCCTATCGACATATTGACAATCTAGCACAAAAGATCGACATTAATTTGACATACCATTAAAAATATTGCTTTTAAAAATCACCGAAGAAAGTCATGTGGAAGATATTGCTACAAATGTCGGGTGGCAACCCTAAATCTGTGATGTAATAAAATAACAATTTATGATCTAACACTTTTATTTTTAAAATTGAAATGAATTAGGAATTTGATATTAGACAATTTGCATAAACAAAAATGGTTCTGATTGATCGGCGCCGTAAAAAATAATCCGTTAAAAATACTTTAATTTTTGAAGTTTTATTACGCCGTAAATACTGGCAGTTATTTTTTTGCGTCATTATCGGTTGGGTGACGATGACACGCGTTTTTTGTAAAAGTATGCTAATGATGGTAAATATTAATTTGTAACGGTTGATTTGTTAATACGAAATATATTTGCATAATCATGGTACACTATAAAAAGATGAAAAGCTGGGTCGTGTCATTAATGATAATGACTAAAGGGATGACTTTTACTAGTCGAATGACGAATCGATCGTAAACTTAATACCTGCACATTAAAAATAACAATGTCTCCATTTAGCTGGTTAAAATATTTAAAGTATTTTAGCATTTGCGGTTAGCAGTTGAATAGAGCAATAAAACTGAACAATTAAAGAAAGAATTGCGAAATTAAAAATTAAATTGAATTCCCACGATGACAGATTAGGACATAGAAAGGGTTGACAAAGGCGATGTTTTAAAAACCCGCCAGGATTCGTTGCGGTGCCCGAAAGAAAGGAAGACTTTCAAATTGCGTCAACCGTGATTGACATTTTGAAGTGTGTGCAAAATTGAAACTCGTGCGAAAGTTTTAAATAACGATATGGCGTGGTGTATCTAATTATGAGTAGAACCTACATGGCGCCAGTATTACGAATTAATTTAATTATCATGGTCGCACGACATCATGGTTTTCATGCATGCATTTAAAATCTTGTAAGAACATAGCTCCGCCACAGAATGTTTATTTTGCGCATTGCCAACCTATAGTAAAGTTTTGTATGTTTTGTTAGGACAACCTTGGCACAAGAATGAGTAGGTACGTACGTATTATTAGCAAAAGATGATAGTTTTATAAACAAAATTGTGAATACATACCTATATTTCTAAGCAACATTGTACAGGTGTAGTGAGAAATTACTTGCCTTCGGAAACGTTCGTAAACACATGCTGTTTCAGGCAGTGTCACCGAGTCTGACTGAAGTAGCATGACAGCTATTACTTTCAGTCTCAGTGAGATAGACTGAAACAGCATGACTTTGACGAACGTTTCCGAAGGCAAGTCATTTCTCACTACATCTGTAATGCATTTAATTAAGGCAGGTAGATAAAAACAAAATACTATGGTCTAAGAACATAATTGTATATTTGCATGTACTGGTCATACACCTTGTATTTATTTAAATATTTTGAGTCTCATGTTAGTTATAATTCTAAAATACCTTGTATTTATTACAAAAAAGCTAAGCCAGACTTAATCAAATTATCTTGTACAATTTTGCTATACAATTAGATTAGTACATCCGGCGGTATCGCACTTCATATAACTCGTCTGATACAAAACCAATTTCTTAGAAAAACACGACTGCACTTACTCGCGTATTGGAAACAAATAATCTTGGAGAGGAAAATGGAAGAAAAATACTCACGCAACATTCTTGTATGAAACAATAAACATGAGAATTCGTGTTTAGAAAATGGTTATTGATTAAGAAGATTAAGGTGAGATATAATAAAGTAACCTAGTTGTAAAATATATATCTTATCCATTAAAAAGTTTCATTAGTGTTTTAGAATATTATAGAGGAAGAAATTTAGAATTCTCATAGAATTTAGAAGTAAGGAATATTTAAATGGTTATATCAAATTACATAATCAAAAGTAGGTACCTATTTGATGTGACATCACTACAAATTATATTAAAATATCTTATATCTTAATATCTTGCATTTCCTCAAATATTAAGATAATAAAGACATAATGATTCCTTATTTAAATCCTGAAAGAATAGTATTTAGTGACTGCTAGGAATACATCTTTTGACGCAGCGACGCTTTCAGATCCAGATAACTTATACCTCAATCAAAATAAAGAATAAAACTGCCTGCGAATCCAATATTTACCTCAAGCCAAACAAAAATGGCAAGTGTCTCTCAAGTTTTGCGTAGTCTAAGATGCATTAAACTCTTTAATGTTCAGCGAGTATGCGGGCGATCTGTGTGGAGGGCCCTTTGACTTACGAGTGTAAGGGGCGTATTGAGGACATCGAGGTTATGTTTTAAGTAGGTACGAGTTATAGGTAAATCACTTGAATGAAACGTGGGTGAGGCGAAAAAATAGAAAGGTAACTTGACATCGCATTTATTATCAGAGATCGTTCGATTTCCAGCATTTTTGGCGCAATGTAGTTCAATTAAGGGATATGGTGCAAGTTATATATAAGGAGATAGTGAGTTAAGGTTCATTATTGTCTTACGACATGTTATAACTCGTTTCAAATTAAACCTGACCCTTGGATTCCTTTAACTAAACTTAAAGGGTTTTTGGTGAAATGTAGTTGAGTTAAAGGAATCCAGGGGTCAATTTTTAGCTGTAACGTGTCATAAGTGTCATAACACGTTGTAACACAAAGATGAACCTTAACTAGCAATCTCCTTTCGAATAACTTACTTCACATCCCTTAATTGAACTACACTGCACCAAAAATGCTGGAAATCATACAGTAGCGATCAAAAGTATTTTGACAAATAAAGATAATGTAGTATTTTTGTGAATTGAGTTAATATTTAATAATAATTTGGTAATTACATTTTCTAACCCTATCCTTTTTACGTTCCCACTGAGATATCTAAAAACAAACTACAAACTGAAAAGAAAATCATAAAAAATACACTTTAGGACGATCAAAAGTATTTTGACATTTGAATAAAAGTATTTTTCCGGACTTGTAAGAAGGTCAACATTTGAACATTTGCTTAATATTTGGTTGCGTATCCTTTGGACTTTTCAACAGCAGCACATCGAGTCGGCATGGAGTCCACTAACTTCTGTATACGTTCATATGGTATTCTTGCCCACTCTGACTTCAGTGCTTCAAAAAAATCTTCCTTGTTGGAATAATTTCTCTGTCTCACTCTGTCTCACTCTGTGATCCAGCTCTTCCCATAGGTGCTCGATTGGATTAAGATCAGCACTTTGACTCGGCCTCTCGAAAACCTTGACTTTTTTACGATTTAAAAATGCCTTGATATGGTTTGATTTATGCTTAGGGTCGTTATCGTGTTGAAAAACCCATCGAGGTGGCATATTTTCTTTGGCATAAGGTATCATGTGTGTATTAAGTATATTTTCATACACAAATCGATCCATAATGCCATCTATTCGAACGAGAGGTCAGAGTCCGTGACGAGGAAAAACATCCCGAAACCATTACGTTACCGCCACCATGCTTGACTGTGGGTACTTGGTATCGCACATCGTGTCTTTTATTATGTGGACGACTTACATACTTTATTCCATCCGACGACATTAAATTGAACTTATTTATTTAATCTTTATCGCAAAAATAAAATAGTACTCTCGTCGCTCCATAGAATTTTGGACCACTCAGTACTTGTCCACGATTTGTGTCTTAGTGCAAACGCTAATCGCTCCTTCTTGTTTTTTGCTGATATAAGTGGCTTTTTATATGAGCGTCGACCATGAAGCCCTTGCTCCGTTAGGCGTCGTTTGACAGTAGATACATGAATATTTACGTTGTAATTGTCTTTCAGCTCGTCCTTGATTGTCACTGCAGTTTTCCGCGGATCCTACGGACAGTTTTTTTATTAAATGACGACGTGGTTTTTCGAGGACGACCGCTTCTAGGCTTATTGTTGACGCCTTTTCGATCCTTGAATTGCTTATTCCAGACACTAACAAGTTGCGTGATATATGAAATGTTCGCGAAACTTCAGTCTGCGACTTGCCTTTTTTAAGTGCAGTTGCAACGGCTTGTTTTAAATCGTTTTAATATTCTTTACATTTCGGCATGTTATATAAAGTCTAGGCCTTAATTTATTCAGAAAATATTATCATCCCCGTAAGACTATTCTCAATAAAACTGAATAAAGGAATGGTGTCAAAATATTTTTGAACCAACAAGATGTACGTTTTTATGGCGAGGTCCTTAATATAGTTCAAGGAGCTAACCTTTTCATGTATTTCAAAGAAGTTATAAGTCATTAATAACCACGGCATAAACTAATTTGGAAAAACTTATCTACTTTGTGCAATATTCAAACTTTTGTTGATGTCAAAATACTTACGATCGCTACTGTACGATGTCTGTTTATTATAATGTATCGTGTTCGGTGAGCTTTGATTTCAATGTATCAGCGACCGCTGTTTGTCAAAAATTAAATATAATATAATATGACTACATTTACGTGTGTGTGTTTAGTATTTATTAAATATTTGACAACAAAACTCGATACTCTTAGCAACCTCGTATGTCGATATTGATTCAGAAATGAAATACGAGCTTTATTTCAAGTTCGTATTTTGTTACTTAGTCAGTTTTGCTTGCCAACCGATATAGTACATTTCGATACAAGTGCAAAACAATTTTTTTTCGACGAGGGTGAAAGTTGGAGCCCGAGTGAAACGAGCGAGGGCGACAATCACCCGATTTAAAAATAAGTTTTTTCATCACACTTGCTGTCTACGCGCCATTGCGTAGAATAGGGAGTAATAGAAAAGTGATATTCCCTAGGGAGTAATAGCAATGTCAGTACGTTATTTAATAATATTATGTCTTAAAACTTATTTTTTTGTCGGCAAGTGTGATGAAAAACATTGTATGCATCACGATAGGTAATACTAATACTATCTCGAATCATAAAAATTGCGTACTTACCTCCCTTGATGCACAATGTACTATTACACGTGTATCGAACGACTTTTTTCATAACAAGTGCCTTAAAAAGAGAAATTTATGCACGCGAAGCGTGCGCAAAGTTTACTTTTCCGCACTAGTTAGGAAAAAATTGTTTCTTATTATGTATATTGTCGGTTATTATCCACAACACAGGCCTTAAAATTGATGTAACCATGGGACTAGGTCAATTTATGTAAGATTATTCTATGATAACTATTTATTATTACAGAATCAGGGAGCGGGAAGCGGCTTCGTTTTTATACTATGTAGTTATAACATGTGTGGTCACCATCCTCTGTCAGGATTATTTCAAAGTTTCATTATGTTTGTGTTCCGGTGTAGCTTACGAACCATACCATGTCTTATCAATCTTACAATACTTATTAAAATGATACTTTTAGCAACAAACTTTCACCCTTTAAGTCGACTTAGGCCAGAGTTAGGATCAATAATCAGAAATTAATTACAGTTATTACTCTGAGAGGATTAAGCGGGATTGCGATCAATTGACGGTTTGAACCGGCGAGTAATTAGCGAGGTAATCCCTGCTAATGAGAACTTGATTATTAGTGCAGAAAATATTATTATCTAAATTATATAGGAAGTCGTTAATCGAATTCAAGCTATCAATGGATATGTCAACATTAAGCAATAACTTTACTAATGAACTAGTTTTTACCTACGCTAACATGTTTCGGAGAGCACACGGTGCTTAGACAAGTTGCCAATCGCTAACGCTTAATCGTCAATCGTAAACGACAGGCAGCTAACTGTCTTTGTCGCACTAATATGAAAGAGTGACAGAGAGGGAAAACTACGATAGGTACGCTACTAAGCGTTAGCGATTGGCAACTTGGCTAAGCATTCTTGTTGGATTGTTTATAAAACACTTTCAGTGTCTCGGTATATCGTCTTAGTCTGTAATGAAAGTAGGTACCGCTAGCAATATCAATGGGTACATTAATGCAAGTTTAGTTATCTATCTGGCCCCAACAAAAAGGCCTTTAACAATAGGTACCTCTAGTACACGTATGTTATTCTACCCCGCACCCGTAGCTCTAAATCACGACCTCACTTCAAGTGCCATGGGAGTGACACATTGAATTTGCATACAATTTCAGCGCACAAGACAAGATGGATGGGGGACAGAAATAGTTGAAGATTGTCGAAGTACTCACGGTTGGTTTGATAACAATCAGGTTTATTGAGTGTCTATTGATGTTTAAGTCGTGTTCGGTTTTATTAAGATTTTATTAATTTTAACCAACACGTTACTACAGCGACAAGTGTTTCGTACGGGCCCATTATGGTCGCAACGCGCATAATGCAGGCTTAATAACTATCTTTATCGTGACACGTATTCTGCTTAATTATACTTATTTACGAGTACAATATTACTAGAAAATAAATTGTAGTTGGCTTATATCTAATTTTTAACAGACTTAAAAGAAGCAGTTTTCTCAATTCAACTGTTTTCCTTTTTTTGTAGGTATGTATGTGACTCAATTGATAAAATAGTCCCCAACATAATCCCGTTGGCACCAAGTTGATGTCTGATGACGGGATCTTGGATAAATCGATAAAACTCGGTTTTAAAATGATATGATTTCAAAATTATTTGATTATGATACGTGCAATAATAAGTCATTCCTATACATACATTTCCTTACAAACGTACATATATTAGGCTATATACAACATTGCTGGGAGTGCCAAAACAGACGAACACACAATCTGAGCCCACTTATGCATATATTACTGATTCACAAAGCCGAACCCATGTCAGTGACATTCGGTCTTGTTTTACCAAGTCTACGATCCTGTTCTGTAATAATATCGTGGTGTAACGATTTAACAATTTTGTGTTTAAAGAGACAAAAACATCCTATTTAATAGAATCTGTAACTATCTAGAGCGATTATCTTGGAACATAAAATGTGAATACAGTCAATCAAAGAATGGAGTCAATCTACCGTGTCTTTTTTGTTTTTAAAATAGATAAAATGGTAGGTAGGTCAAAATAATTGCAGAAAAGTAGCTAAGTAAACACGTTTTGGTCGCGTGGCGGCAGCAGTAAGAATTCATTTGTCACTACTCTCCAACTCTTCCATATACAGTGTGTGGTCTTTAACACGGGAGAAAAATGAAATGAGTGACTCCTTAGACTATCAGCAATAATCCTGTAAAGGTCCCGGTGTTTCAAAGTGGTTAAGTTCGGAGATATTGTCATTCAAAGCTATGGACCTTTAGTACTGGATATTGGCATCACGATGTCGTAGCTTGTCAGTCGCAAGACATCTTGATAGTATACCAGGTAGGAAGTCATAACAATAATTTTGTTTGCATTTTTTACACTAATTTGATACGGTTTTAAAAAAAAAATTTTACATTTTTCAATGATTCAAAAATGATAAGTTATTGATAACTTTTAATTCAAGTAAATGAACCCATAATAATGAAAAATACATGAACAAAAATGACAAAAAAAATTTTTTTTTTTTTTTAATTACAATATGTGGAAATGATTGTTGATCAGCTTATTAATGCACCGTTTAAATTTTCACCCCGGTTGTAGGCCACACACTGTATACATATCGTATGAGTTGCCTAAGAAATTGGTGACACTGATCTTTCATAAAGATCGATATTGGGCAGCAGCATCATCATAGTTGACACACTACTGCGATCACCGCTTGCCCAATACGGCGATTAAGGGCATCACCCTAGCTCTAATGTTTTCATATGCATATCCAGGGTGGCAACAAAAATAAAGTGATTCCCGCTGCCAGTAAAATTTTGTGAAGCAGAATAAGTCTCCTTTGGAAGTTTTAGAAGGGTCGTATTTTATTAAAAAATTACCTACTGCCTATAGATACTACTTAGGTAGGTACTATATCTACGTACTTCTGAAACTTGAACTTATTTCTGAAAAATCCCCTAAAACCTCGGTGGCGGTCGGCTTTCTAAAACCTCGGTGGCAACGGAAATGAAATTATTGTTTGG
>JALPQI010005324.1:0-72028 GCA_025490895.1 Thaumatotibia leucotreta | reverse complement strand
TATACGCGAAATTATCCGTTTTCATAGTTTTATTTCATAAATATTTCAGCTCAATTAATAAGACAAGACAACAGTTTGACGCGAGAGGAAAAGCTTTCAAGATATCAGGGGGTATTACCAATTCTCATATTCAAAATGGTCAGTTAAAAGTGACGCATGCGACCTCAAAACACATAATGAGGGACAAATAAACTGGTGAAACTAAGCAACAGCTTGAAAAAATCACAATTATACCAAGCTACAGACATTTACTGCGAACTAGTTTCCCGCAGACCACGAAACTTAACCCCATTTACTCGCCAGCGTTATAAATTACCCGACAAATGGGATTCGGCGCGACCCAATGATAAGATACCGAAATAGGAGCTTATCTGGTATTGTGCAAAAATTGTACGTGAATACTCGGGCAATGTCGATGTGTCACTGATGGATAAAATACCAGTAGCAATAAGCTTAGGAAAAATCTTTTCAAAGTTAAAATACACCCATCAGTAGCCAACATGTGAGTAGCCATTGAGAACATACCAGGGTGCTTAGACAAGTTGATAATCGCTAACGCTTAATCGTCAATCGTAAACGAAAAAACAGCTAACTGTCTTTGTCGCACTAATAGTAAAGAGTGACAGAGAGGGAAAACTACGATACGCTACTAAGCGTTAGCGATTGGCAACTTGGCTAAGCATCGAGTACAAGTCAAGTTTGTATGTAAAGGTGGGTTTACAGAATCAACGAATTTCGACGAACTACGTTTTGTGTGCCGAACGAATTTCGTAGTGTGGATAGAATGAGCATTCGCTCGTTTGGTGTTCCCATCCCATCTTAAGAAAATATATAAGTTATATAACATGTTATAGCAACACAATGATTCATTATTTTGAGGGTAGGTAAACATATTTTGATGTGACTAGTTGTACCTAGTTTGATCACTAGGATGACGACATTGACGACATATGTAATTAAACGGGAATTTTCACTTTTAGGGACACCCAATTAGTGTGATATTAAAAAACTTTAATTGCAGTCAGGTTCGTAACGACAATTAAGTACGATATCTTTAGGAATTGAGTTTGATCGGCGTTTTTATATTATAATATCGCTTATAGTTTATAAAATTAACATCAAGACCCACTTTTTATTGAAATTTAGTGCTTAATTGTCGTTATAAACCTGACTAAAGTGAAGGTTATTTAAAATTCACGCTAATTGGGTGTCCCTAAAAGTGAATTGGTGATTGGTTTTTCAAGCCACACAAAACACTTACATATTGAGTAAGTGAAGGGTCCACGGAAAAAACATGTCTAGTCAATTGAATTTACAGAAGGAAAAACCACCTTACTTTTAACAGAATAAGATGTGAATTTGCCACGATTTTTTCAAGCACTGGACATGTTTTTTCCGTGGACCCTTCAAGTGTAATTTACCAACTGTAGGTATTATCTATTCGTATAGCGGTCTGAGAGTCTAACCCCCTTATTTATAAACGTCTGCTAACTTAACAACCTGCTAATAAGTGTTTGTCCCTTTTTCTCTATGGACACATTGTTAAGAACGAAAGGGACAAACAATTATTGGCGGATTATTAAGTTAGCAAACGCTTAATTAATAAGGGGCTAAGTCTAAGGTAGCGTGGAACACAACTTTACCTTGTATTGTTATTTACTGTTTTACATACTCGTATAACATAAATGATGTAGGTCAGAAGTTCCGAGCGTAAGAAGAAACTCCTTACGTAAAGTTTATGTTAAACTTGAAGTACTGTAGCCGAATTCCTCGCAAGGAGCACATTTTCCTTTGTTTCATTACATTTCCCTTTGCTCTCAGAAAACAAGGGCAGGTCAGATTTCCTTAGTAATATATTGTATTAAAACTAACTGAATGAATACCTTAGCATTTTTCATTAAAGAAGGAATGAAGAGCTAAATAATTCATCATTACAGTGGACAGTGCGAGTGGGTCGGGTCGGGTCACTCGGGGTCTCACCTTGATCTACTAATCCGCTCCTCATCATAATACTCCAAATGGTGCTCATGAACCTCTGGTCCCAGGTCGGGTCGGGTCGGGTCGGGATAGTCGGATCTCACCTGATCTACTAATCCGCTCCTCGTCATAATACTTCAAATGGTGCTCATCAACCTCTGGTCCCAGGTCGGGGTCGGGTCGGGTCGGGTCATTCGGGTCTCACCTGATCTACTAATCCGCTCCTCATCATAATACTTCAAATGGTGCTCATCAACCCTCTGGTCCCAGGTCGGGTCGGGGTCGGGTCGGGTCATTCGGGTCTCACCTGATCTACTAATCCGCTCCCTCATCATAATACTTCAAATGGTGCTCATCAACCTCTGGTCCCAGGTCGGGTCGGGTCGGGTCGGGTCATTCGGGTCTCACCTGATCTACTAATCCGCTCCTCATCATAATACTTCAAATGGTGCTCATCAACCTCTGGTCCCAGGTCGGGTCGGGTCGGGTCGGGATAGTCGGATCTCACCTGATCTACTAATCCGCTCCTCATCATAATACTCCAAATAGTGCTCATGACCCTCTAGTCCCAGGGTCGGGTCGGGTCGGGTCAGGTCGGGTCACTCGGGTCTCACCTGATCTACTAATCAGCTCCTCATTATAATACTCCAAATGGTGCTCATGAACCTCTAGTCCCAGGTCGGGTCGGGTCGGGTCGGGACAGTCGGGTCTCACCTGATCTACTAATCCGCTCATCATTATAATACTCCAAATGGTGCTCATGAACCTCTAGTCCCAGGTCGGGTCGGGTCGGGTCGGGACAGTCGGGTCTCACCTGATCTACTAATCCGCTCATCATTATAATACTCCAAATGGTGCTCATGAACCTCTAGTCCCAGGTCGGGTCGGGTCGGGTCGGGACCTGATCTACTAATCCGCTCATCATAATAAGTGGTGCTCATCATCATCTAGCTCCAGATCGGGTCAGGTCGGGTTACTAGTTAGCTAATTACTGATTACTACTCTCTAACTCCATGTGGGGTCGGGTCGAGTCGAGCCGGGTCAGGTCGGATCACTAACTCTCTTATATTAATACGCTCCTCATCAGAATACTCCAAGTAGTGCTCATCACTCTACCTCTATGTCGGGTCGGGTGTCGGGTTACTGCTCTCACCTGAAATATTAATCCGCTCCACATAATACTCTAAGTAGTGTTCATCATACTCTAGCTCCAGGTCGGGTCGGGTCGGGTTGGGTCGGATCACTACTCTCACCTGATATGTTAATCCGCTCCTCATCATAATACTGCAAGAAGTACTCATCATCTTCTAACTCCAGCTCGGGTCGTGTCGGGTCGGGTCGTGTCGGGTTACTAGTCAGCTAATTACTACACTCACCTGAAATATTAATCCGCTCCTCATCATAATACTCCAAGTGTAGTGCTCATCATCATCTAGTTTCATGTCGGGTCGGGTCGGATCGGGTTACTAGCTAGCAAATTACTACACTCACCTGAAATATTAATCCGCTTCTCATCATAATACTCCAAGTGGTGTTCATCATCCTCCGGCTCCAAGTCGGGTCGGGTCGGGTCGGGTCGGGTCGGGTCGGGTCGGGTTACTAATTAACAAATTACTACACTCACCTGAAATATTAATCCGCTCCTCATCATAATACTCCAAGTGGTGCTCATCATCCTCTGGCTCCAAGTCGGGTCGGGTCGGGTCGGGTCGGGTTACTAATTAGCAAATTACTTCACCTGAAATATTAATCCGCTCCTCATCATAATACTCCAAGTGGTGTTCATCATCCTCCGGCTCCAAGTCGGGTCGGGTCGGGTCGGGCCGGGTCGGGTCGGGTCGGCGGCGAGTCGCGTTCGGGGCTCCGCTCACGGCCAGCACGAACACCACCGCCAGCGGGAGAACCACCTCCATGCCGACATCACAAGCCACGCCCACAGCGCTGAAAAAAAAAATCTGTCATTTTTTTTCATCACTATGCCGTGAGCTACATAAGTGCAGTCAAGTTCAAAAATATGTATCGAAAGAATCACAACACAGTATAAAATAAAGTCACTTTTTCTGTCCTTATGTCCCTTTGTACGCTTAAATCTTTAAAACTCCGCAACGGATTTTGATGAGATTTTTTTAATAGGTAGATTCATTCAAGAGGAAGGTTTTTATGTAGGTATAGTACCCATGCGAATCCGGGTGTTATTGAATGTTTTAAAACACGACCGAAGGGATTCCCGGCCACGTTACCTATCCGGTAACGAGGCCGGGAATCCTCATTTTCCCGGCCTCTGATGTAATGTACTATTAAGAGTGGGCATCAACCTAGGAAAAAACGTGAATTCACCCGTGGGCCCCGCTCCTGTTCTCTGTGTGCGTGACGGCGCGCCTACTGTCCTCCCGCTCGCACACTCGCATAGTATATGCCGGAGCAACTACATGAATATTTTTAAAGATTGAATTGTCTAGTACTATTTATAATTATGTGCAATCATAAAGGCGGGGTCACACCCGATGCGTGCACGTGCGCGTTGCGTGGCCGCCACCAGTTGCCACCCACCTCCCCCCGCTGCCACGCGTCGCCACTCAACGCCACCCGTCGCCGGCCGCCACCCGTCGCCATCCTCCCCCCGCTGCCACCCGTCACCAACCGTCGCTGTCACCACCCACCGCCACCCGTCGCCACCCGCCTCCCCCCGCTGCCGCCCGCCAACCGTCGCCGCCCGCCTCTCCCCGCCGCCACCCGCCTCCCGTCGCCGCCGCCCGCCTCCCCCCGCTGCCACGTCACCACCCGTCGCCGCCCGCCTCACCCCGCTGGATGCGGGTGGCGCAGGACCGGTCATTGTGGCAATCTTTGGGGGAGGCTTACGTTCAGAAATAGACGTTTTTTGGCTGATATGATGATGATGATTATGATGATGATGAATTAATCATAATAAAGTCTAAAACTGGTAGACCACACTTTTTGTCGACTGTACCTATGGAGGCGCGCTCAGTTTGGGTTTATTACTACATTTCAAGTGATAACTGATATACATACAGTCTGTTATCATCAAGCGGGCTTTTATTTGAGTTCAATTTCTTTAGTTACATTTTTTAATTAAATAGTGTTCAGGACATTGTCAAGAATCTTCATCTAGGTATCATCATCATTTAAATATTTAGCAAACGGGTTATTCACGTAATTTATTTACGTCGATAATTGCCGGACATGTGTGAGTAGCCCGTTTGCTAAATATTTAAATATGTTAGAGTCTCACGTTAGTTACAATTCTAAAATC
The DNA here is from genome assembly GCA_025490895.1 of Thaumatotibia leucotreta. Classification (NCBI taxonomy): domain Eukaryota; kingdom Metazoa; phylum Arthropoda; class Insecta; order Lepidoptera; family Tortricidae; genus Thaumatotibia; species Thaumatotibia leucotreta. The sequence continues at coordinate 66,780 of JALPQI010005324.1, read as the reverse complement.
TTCATCTCGTTACTCAGTGACAATAAACGCCTCCATGATGGTACTAGTTGCTGTATGTAAGTATTTTATGTATTTAGTTAGCTAATCCTCTAGGCTTGTCGCGAACTTCGAGAAACGAAAATTTCGGCCATCTCTCTCTTGCAACTTATTTTCAATCGTATTTCAGTATACATAATTATACGTATCGTATAGTGTTTAGAGTTCAAATACCGGCGAGGGAATTATTTGTGTATTTATTTATCACGCCTTCCCCCGGCCAGATGGTCACTGACAAGCCCCGAACCTCGGTAGGACTGACCATGTATGGTTGTCACCGACAAAATTCCGTTTGCCCTTCTGACGCCCTTGGTCATCGAGCGCGCGCTCCTGACCGATGTCGGGAGTCGGGAGTGCAGGTTCGGAACCGTGTGGCCGCCTGTCGCTGACCGCACGAAGCCAGTGCGCTCGGGACATCGTCGCGCGCGCACGTTTGTGAACTCTGGCCTTAAAAGTATTAGCGTAAATCGTAACGGAAGCAAAGAGATGCGAACGCGATTTTATCGTAGAATTATTAGATTTATATAAAAGCTTACCCTGTTTGTGGGATTTACCGTCACCGATATACGATACTTTGAATTTATTTCTAAACAAATTAAGAGGATCGTCTTAGTCTAACATATCGACGAGATTTAAATGGCTTAAAACTAGTCTTTGCTTGAGCCATCGCTTCATCCATATCCTCCTGTTTTTCTCTTTTTTATTGGCAGTGCTCAAAAGTAATAATGCTACTGAAATTTTAAGAGACACGGAGCCATTGCACGTACAGTCGGTCCACAAGTTCCGTCTGAACACACTGATGTCGGAGCGTGGTCACCGACCGTGTAGCCAGACAACTCGGACGGCCACCACTGACCAAGGTCAAGCGGTCAGGGGCTTGTCAGTGACCGTCTGGCCCGGGCTTTACTCAGTGACAATAAAAGCCTCCATGATGGTACTAGTTGCTGTATGTAAGTATTATATGTATTTAGTTAGCTAATCCTCTAGGCTTATCGCGAACTCCGAAAAACGAAAATTTCGGCCATCTCTCTCTTGCAACTTATTTCCGATATGTAACTTATTTTCAATCGTATTTCAGTATACATAATTATACGTATCGTATAGTGTTTAGAGTTCAAATACCGGCGAGGGAATTATTTGTGTATTTATTTATCACGAGTATTAATTTGCTACAATAAATATTATCTTCACTAAGTATTACTAAGCCTGTTTTTTATTGTCTCGAATAAGGTGAGAAAAGTAGAGTACATACCTCGGGAATAAAACTGTTTTTGTCTTGGGCGCTTGAATCCCTCACTGCACTCAGTACTCAGTCTATAACTCCCTCGCTGCGCTCGTGAGTAAAACTGGGAGTACTTCGTTACGTTCAGGATTCAATGTCGAGCCCGTGTCATAAAACAGTGCTTTATGCTCTTGCTTATTGTTGCATGTGTCACTCGTTCATATTAAGTGACAGAAACTACGACAAACAATAAAAACGCAACCATCATCACTGCCTACTGATTGGTATCAGACTGTACATTTTCAACCGTTGGCCACAGACCACTGAATATGCTTAGTTATATTATTGCACTTAGTACGCTTAAAGTCCGGCAAACCATGTTACGCATTTTAATAAATGCCCGCTCGCCGGTCACATACTGTAAACATCAAATCATTGGGCAAAGGCCACTGAAAATGTTTGGTTATATTATTGAACTTACTAAAACTATAGTACGGTAGGTAACTCATACTACCGGTTTTTATAAATGCCCGGACGCCGGTAACAGATTGAATGATTTTTGGGTCAGTGACGGCAACTACCAGATTCAGAGGAGCTGCTGCTACGCAAAATAGTTTTGAAAGACTTTCCCTCGATTTTAAATTAATAAAGATTGGCGTTTACAGATTTGGAAACAGCATACAGGGTGGGAGAAAATGGTCATTTTTGACGCCAATCTATCCTGTTTCTGTTCAGCAGAGTTGGGCGTAATCAATTCATTTTAGAATTAATTACAGGGTTACATTCCAGTAATGACGATTCCTCAGTAATGAATTACTACTATAATCAAAATTACTGTAGGGGAAACTGGGGACACATGATCCCCCACTTTGATTTTATGATCTCACGTGTACATTTTCTAACAAATATAGCACGTGTAGTGTATAGACCAAATGGTGCATAATTTAACCAAGTACCTATATATCGGTAATTAGGATTATACCATGTTATTTATAAAAGTTATTGAAGTAAAACTGGTATAACAGGTTTGTATCAAGTATCCCGTATGTAAGGGAGGAATGATCCGTCTGGTTGGATGACTTGATCCGAGGCGGATCATGTCTCTCATAGTAAGGGAGACATGGTTTACTTACATAACTAGGTGAGGATCATGTATCCCATAGTCAGGGACACGTGGGTCATTAGATAGAAGTAAATGGCTGTTTATCAAGTGTGAGTTTTAGTTTCCCTCCCAATAATAATCTGATAATTTAGTAGTGAACTTAAGGTAATTAATTACGGCTCATAATCAGTAATAAGACGATATTTTTTTTTACTTTTACCTCAGTAGGATCATGTCTCCCGTAGAAAGAAATGCAATAGTGATAAGGTGGAATTAAGTTAAAATGTATTTGAAGCTGGTCCATTTACGTAAATATAGCCTAAATATTTACGTAAATAAATCAATCAGTCTTGATTACAAGTTACTAACTAATATTGTATTCAGCTGTACCATCTGTCCCAAATTGTAAGGGATACACGATACTATTTGGACGGTGGATCAAGTCTTAGACTAAACGATGCATAATTTAACCAAGTACCGGTTTATAGGTAAAAAGGATTATACAATATTATTTGTAACAGTTATTGAAGTAAAACTGGTATAACAGGTTTGCATCAAGTATCCCGTATGTAAGGGAGGAATGATCCGCCTGGTTAGACGACTTGATCCGAGGCGGATCATGTCTCCCATAGTAAGGGAGACATGGTTTAGTTACATAAATAGGTGAGGATCATGTCTCCAATAGTAAGGGACACATGGGGTGATCTAATTAAACTAAATTGTTGTTAATTAACTGAAATTTTATTTTGTTTTTTAATCTGATAATCAGTTCTTCTTAGCTTAATTACACACTTGTACTTTTAATTATTATTATTTGCTTAAGGGAGACTTGATCCTTGACATGATCATGTCTTCCGCAAAAAAATGTACCAAGTCTCCTTTATAGTATTAGGTTAGAAATTATTTCATAAGCAAAGTTATACTTTAGAATTTAGATAAACGCTATTTTTCAATCAAAACGCATGGCTAATCAATTACCTATCTTACAAAATGAATCAGTTTCTTCTGCAAATCTATACTTATTAGTAATAAATAAAAGCCTGCAAATACTGACCAAAATGCTCCTGCGCCGCCATACAACATGTGACGAAGACCTGTCACTTTGAAACGTCATATAGTTGACACACCCGACTGTGAAAAAAAGTTTGCCCGTACCATAGACAAAAAGTGTTGCTAGCAGTAATAAACGTAGCTTTGGTAGAATTTCCGTAAATTGAATGTACCATATGTCCCACAGGGATCTAGTGTCCCCAGTTTCCCCTGGTCAGCATTAAATGCTGTACTAGGGTTACGCCTGTAATCCATTCCTTTGGGATCGGTATTGTAATCCGTTACTGTAATATTGAATCCAACGTAATCAAGTACTTTAGTAATCTGCATTACTTAGAAGAGTTAAAACGTAATTTTGTTACTGTTACTCGAAGAAAATTGTTTTTGATTTATGTCATTCTAGTTGACATCTAACATCCTAGCACTTTCATGATAGTTAAAAACGTATTCTGAAAATGTAGTAATATATTTAAGATCCAAGATGGCGAAACATTTTTCATCATTATACTCGTTTCTGACTAATTCACATCCGTGGTATCCGAATTTCGGGTCCATTCTAAGATCCAAGATGGCGGCAAATTTTTTTTCAATTTTCATCATTATACTCGTTTCCGACTAATTCGCATACGTGGAAGCCGATTTTCGGGTCCATTCTAAGATCGAAGATGGCGGTACAGTGTTTTTCTTTCTTTTGTAATTTTTGTCATTGTAGTCGTTTTTTAGACTAATTTACATAAGTACCCGAATTTAGGATCAATTCAGGATCCCAGATTTCCTACGTATGTGTAGGTACCTACCTAGTGGAAATGGGATATTCGGATTCCACGTGCGTGAATTAGTCAAAAACGAGTATAAGGAATGACGAAAATTGCAAAAAATTGGGTCGTCATCTTGGATCTTCAAATGGACTCTAAATTCGGGTTCCACGTATGTGAATTAGTCGAAAACGAGTATAATGATGAAAATTGCGTAGGTACAAAATTCAATAACATGCAAAAAAAGACGCCGCCATCTTGGATCTTACAATGGACCCTAAATTCGGGTCTCAAGTATGTAAATTAGTCAAAACCGAGTACAATGACAAAAATAAAAAAAAAAAGAAAAAACTTGTGCCGCCATCTTGGATCTTAAAATGGACCCTAAATTAGGGTTTCACGTACCTACGTGTATTAGTCGAAAACGAGTATAATGATGCAAATTGCGTAGGTACAAAATTCAATAACATGCAAAAAAAGACGCCGCCATCTTGGATCTTACAATGGACCCTAAATTCGGGTCTCACGTATGTAAATTAGTCAAAAACGAGTACAATGACAAAAATGAAAAAAAAAAAAAGAAAAAACTTGTGCCGCCATCTTGGATCTTAAAATGGACCCTAAATTCGGGTTTCACGTATGTGTATTAGTCGAAAACGAGTATAATGACGAAAATTCCAAATAATGTGCCGCCATCTTGGATCTTAAAATGGACCCTAAATTCGGATTCCACGTATGTGAATTAGTCGAAATCGAGTATAATGACGAAAATTCCAAAAAAAATACCAGCATCTTGGATCTTAAAGTGGACCCTAAATTCGGGTTTCACGTATGTGTATTAGTCGAAAACGAGTATAATGACGAAAATTCCAAAAAGTGTGCCGCCATCTTGGATCTTAAAATGGACCCTAAATTCGGATTCCACGTATGTGAATTAGTCGAAATCGAGTATAATGTCCTAATGCGTCTAGACGCATAGTTAATAGGAGAGGCCTACGTCCAGCAGTGGACTAACATAAAGCTGATGATGATGATGATGATGATGATGATGATGATGAGTATAATGATAAAAATTCCAAAAAAATGTGCCGCCATCTTGAATCTAATGGACCCTACATTCGGATTCCATGTATGCAAATCAGTAGAAACCTTTGACGCCGTATTTAATTATATATTTGAGACAATAATATTCAAAATTCGCACGTCCTAACATTATAAGTAATTAAAAAGTAATCTAGAAGTATGATCAACAATTCCAGTAATATTGAATCCAAAAAATGTGCCGCCATCTTGGATCTTAAAATGGACCCTAAATTCGGATTCCACGTATGTGAATTAGTCGAAATCGAGTATAATGACGAAAATTCCAAAAAAATACCAGCATCTTGGATCTTAAAGTGGACCCTAAATTCAGGTTTCACGTATGTGTATTAGTCGAAAACGAGTATAATGACAAAAATTCCAAAAAATGTGCCGCCATCTTGAATCTAATGGACCCTACATTCGGATTCCATGTATGCAAATCAGTAGAAACCTTTGAAGCCGTATTATATATTTGAGACAATAATATTCAAAATTCGCACGTCCTAACATTATAAGTAATTAAAAAGTAATCTAGAAGTATGATCAACAATTCCAGTAATATTGAATCGACTTGTTGATTCCAAAGTATTAGTAATGGTAATATACTATAGATTATATTATTACTGTCCCCTTCATACGTCATGGTAATATTCCGTTTCACGACATTACATTACAAGTAATATGATACCCATAAGTACATTACAAAGTAAAATCAAGTAATATTGTAATCGGGAATTGATTAAGAAATGCCCAACTCTGCTGTTCAGGATCAAAAACTCGTATGTGACCAAAAATATTTTTCATACAATTTGTATGGGAAATTTGATTCATGATTTGCGGCTTTTCTAGCCGAAAATTTTTTTTTGTTCTCATACATGCTTTTGATCCTGAACAGAAACAGGATCGATTGGGATCAAAAAAAAAAGTTTGTCACAAATGACCATTTTCACGCACCCTGTATATTTTTTCCAAAATCTTTAAACGCCAATCTTCATTAAGTTAAAATAAAGGGAAGGTATTCCAAGACCATTTTCGCGTAGCTACTCTGGATCTCGTAACTGCCCTCACTGACCCAAAAAGAATTTCCACCCTGTATTCCACATGCTAAACATTTTTTAGTTACAAGCATGCCAATTTTTCAGATAAGGAAATCTGTTATTTTTGAAGTAGACGCGAATGGTCGACCTTCTCGTTTTCGATTGTAAATTTGAGTCTCGCGACTTACATACGAACCTACGCAATCCAAAAAATTCATCGGCTATTTTTGCTTATACTGCATGTTATGTCCCTCGTTTCCACTATAAAATCTGATAAGATAATGTTTTTCATTAATGATGAATGAAAAACTTGTTGAATGGAGTTTTATTTATTAGTCATATTACCCAATGGTTCAAAACTTCGGTTTAAATATGAAACAGACCTTCAAAGAGTTAATTAAATTCATTTTACCGTCATGAGCTCGTCGAGCATAGTCCTCTCGTCTCAACGGAGTGATCGCGACTGGCCGCGCCCACGGATGGAAATAGAAGATATAGCAAATCGCGCGAAATGCGCGACGGGAGAGAACACAGCGCGCGAAATAAAAAGGGTATATACGCCAAATGCTTCTTACCTCTCTATCTCTTAAACATGACAACCTATAAAAAAAGTTACGCCTATCAGCCCTCGGCATTTGTTTAAGCTACAAAATACTAAATTATTACTATTATAGCATGCAAAATAACGTCAGGAAATAAAATCTCCCCGAAAATTAGACATGTTTTCGGAGTCGATTTCTATCGAGCGAACTTCAATCCTTTGCGGATTTGTTCCCTATCAGCCCTTGCAAATATGATGTAGTTTCTGTATGTATGATATTGTGGCATATTTTCATGTTTAAGACATCTTAAAATGCAATCTCCGCGCTGCAATTTGGGTGTATGCGCCCTCTTAAACGAAACATGGGATAAATAGCCACGTTCCATTGTTTCTGTTTGAACAAAATATTACTTTGCTTATTAACATACCGCTACCGTTAAATATTAACGTGCTAGTTAATTAATGTCAACAACTTATAATTACTTGCGTATTTTTGTAATTAATGTCACCACCCCACCCCTTTCGGCCCAGCATAATAAATGCATATATTATATTATAACAAGAGAATTCTGTAAGATACTAAAAGTGCCTTGTATCCTTGTAGTTATGTTATAAGTAGTATAATAGCATTACTGTCGACGCCGGGAAACAAAACTTAGTAGGTTAGTCTGTATAGGCTTAGGCTTTGTATCTCTATTCATATATGTATATGAAAAAACATGAACCCTGATGGGCGTAATTTCAACGTGCGTAATGTCAACATTTCATTGCAAGTTTGCTCGAAATCGATTTTCGAAGTTTGCTATAGCCTTTCATTTCAGGGATTCGGGATTGTTTGCTAAGGATTATTCACTCGATACATGATTATTATAGCGAAGAAGGATATGAAGTTAGTCTACATCAATATTATGTTAATTAAACGTAACTTATACCTATTTAGTAGGTACCAACTAAATAGGTATAAGGTACATCACTGATTGATTCAAATCAGCATATGTAATCACTAATCATACGTCAGCCTAATGCAAAGCAGAAATGTCGGAGTCACTAGAACTACGGATCACGGCAAAACTTCGACATGTGTGTATAATTGTGTATCCAGGTATTTATGTTACAAGTTACAACAAACCTTCATGTTACCTTGTAAAACGAAGCAAAGCATTGCAGGCTTTTTACCCCTGCAGCTGACAGCCAATATGGCCAGACATTTTGCTTCAAGCCATTATACTCTTTATTACCAGAACACTATGCCCTACAAACGCGAAGCCATTCAGACAGCCTGAAAGTTACTCGCAATTTACGACCCTATTCTCTTCGGCATAAGTTCTACGAAGTGTCCAGACGATTTTTCTAGATTATTCTCCTATTTGTTAACGACACGCTGTCTGATCCTTGATAGCGCCTTTCTAGTTGACCGCGTTCGATATTTCAAGCGACTAGAAAGACCTCAGAACTAAAGTGACCTAAATAAAATTAAAAGTTTATGCGAATCTAGGTTGTAAGTGTTGGGACATGAGAACTACAATTGCGTGAAATTGAAAATGAGCTTGCGTCTTTCGGTTTTTGGAGGAAGGGAATAAGAGCAGGTATTATGCAATTTTCAAGTGGATTTTTACTTTTGTATGAAAAGATTTAGCATTTTCCGACAGATTGCCAGAGTAAAATATTTGTTTGATCACTTTTAGTCCATATTTAGTTTTCTTCGGAATGTAAGAGTAAAACATTCGTAGTTATTGTAATTTAAATAGTAATTAAAAAATACATTTTATCAAACATGCAATGAAATGTTGTCGATCATTATGTGCCTAAAAAATGGCTCGCAAGTATCCCATTCAAGGATTGGGCAAAGAGAAGAGAATTGTAATGGAATTCCATACAAACATTGCTGGCCTAGGCCAGTAAAGTAATCGCTTTGTTGTGATTGGTTCAATTGGGTTCAATTCGGTGGGAACAACTTTAATAGCCGAGTTCCGATTAGATACGTGTTTTGTTTATTAAATAAATACCTACAGATTGTTTTTTCCTTTTTTCATCACCGCCTTTGAAAGCCAATTAAGGATTGAATGAATGTAGAAAAATGTTAATTATGGCGATTAGGCGTATTCTCCTTAGCCATTCCCTACGAATTGCCGAAGAAAACCGAATAATTTCGTGACCAGACTTTCTGTTAAATGTTTGTTCTTATCTGGCCTTAGGAGACTAGGTCAAACTTTAATTATGCAGTCGAGGGCTGAATAACTAACTATTGAGCGGCCGAGACGGTTGTCTCTCGTACTACAAGAAGTTGTGTTTGTTGTGACTTTGCTTGTCTTGTCACTCGACAGGTATTCTTATTCTCAATCGATTGCAACCCGAGGCCACCCTACAAACATGTAACAGTGACAACTAAGTAAGAGATTTCTTCCAATTTGCTTCATAGCTTCGACTTTCCTTATGCGAACTGTCAAGGAGTGGAATGACTTGCCCGAATCTGTGTTTCCGCATGTGTACAATCTGAATATCTTCAAGGCAAGAGTGAATAGGTATCTCATAGGTAAACGTGCTCCACCGTAGACTGCATCATCACTTACCAGCAGGTATGGTCGTGGTCAAACGTCTAACTATTATGAATAATAATAAAAAGTAGCGTCACTTTGAAATACTTTTTGAGTGGCCAATTATTATTAGGGTTCCAATTGGTTGACAAAGTTTTTATTTTACGAATAAAATGTTTTCGTAAGGGTTGTAATGACGCCCGAATAGACCAATCCTCCATAGAAAACACAATATTTCTATCGCGAATAGGTACCTAAGTACTAATTTTATTTAATTATCTCAAACGTTTGCTTAGTCAGAATAGGGTATTGAATGAACCCATGGATCACCACTATCTTTTTATCCGCCGGGAATAAAATAGTTGCATTTTATCCATTTATGATGTACCAAACTCTTTATATCGCAGGACATATTCATTTCAAATACGAAGGCCCGATGCCACTCGAAACTTTTGTCATTTAATTGGTCCACTACTAATTGGCACGTTTCATACACCGATGTATGCAAAAAATGTCACGCCACAAAAGGGTCTGGCCGGGTATCTTTTGTTAACACTGATCCTATCGTTGACGCCTCCTATCTGATCCTATCGTATTTTAAATGGACTTTACCTATCTATGCCTACCTACATACGGAAGAAACTACCGATACCGATCTACCCCATTCTCTTTCGATTCGATTTTCACGCGAAACAACGTCAATTGGGGCTCTTCAGTTAATCAATCTGCGGGTATGCGGCAGCGGCGACCTTCGGGAAACACTTCTGACGAGATTACCTGAGACTACATTCTGTTTTACATACAACGTTGTCTAGACAGTCCTGAGTCTTGGTACTAGCTATTGGGGCGTCTAGGAGTTGATAAGAAAAACTCAACAGTTCCAAGTAACGGATTATATTTCACTTGTACTTGATCAGAAAATAGTAACAGTGCAGTGTAATTTATTGTGAAACATAAATTATAGTACATTGTGTATCAAGGGAGGTAAGTAGGAGGAGGGCTTCCATGACTCGAGTTAGTATTCCGCTTACCGACCGTGATGCATACAATGTTTTTCATCACACTTGTCGACAAAAAAATAAGTTTTAAGACAAAATATTATTAAATGACGACATTTCTATTACTCCCTAGGGAATTGACTTTTGTATTACTCCCGCTACGCACGCCAGCAATGGCGCGCTTAGACAGTAAGTATGATGAAAAGGTAGATTACGAAATTTATAAAGTCTTCATAAGGTCGTCTATCTTGTGGGTGGACGTCCTACACTGCCCTTGCAAAAGCTTCCACCCGAACACTTTTCAACCCCATCAGCCAGCGGCTCTGCGTTTTTTTATATTAACTTGTAATTTAGGATCTTTGAACGAAAAATATTTTAGATTTAATTCACGCGAATCATTTTTAAGTTTTTCACAAAAAAACGAAAGGAAATCAGTAACACGAACAGTTCAAATTCATAAGGCTTCTATTGTGTATCCTAAGCGATGATTACAAATAAATATATATTATAATTATTTAGATAACTTTTTTGATGAACAAATCAATACATGTCCATTGTCCAATATACCTATTTTGGTAGGTAATCTAATTGACGTACTAAAAATAACAATGGTATAAAACAAACACGACCTATAACACAGATACTAGAAAATGGATCCACCCTAATAGGGTTCCGCCGGACAAAGACACGACAGCCTGAAATCTTAGTCATCTAACCGACATATATCTATGACACGTTCGACAAAAGAAACTGAACCTTATAACCATAAACTATGACCTAGTATTATACGTGATGTTATTCATATGTGACTTTTGGTATGAAAGCAGTAACTCCAAGTTATTATTGTGTCCTATTCGCGTGAAAAAGGCACTTTTATTCGTAATTCAGTGACACATACATCCTTATACAAATAGGGATCGTTTGATAAATCACTTTTTCTTTAATCTGATATTCGGGTTGCCACGAAACTTTTTCATCGTTCGATCGTCATTTGTCTCTTTTACACTTGCGCAAAAGAATTACCTAAGGAGAGGACTATGTTCGGAGTTTCTCTGCGTGATCGAATCAGAAATGAGGAGATCCGTAGGCGAACCAAAGTTACTGACATAGCCCTCCGGAAGGACGTCCACCCATAAGATGGACAGACGACCTTATGAAGGTCGCCGGAACACGCTCGATGCAGGTCGCATCTAACCGGTACATGTGGAGGTCCAGAGGGGAGGCCTATGTTCAGCATTGGACGTCTTATGGCTGAGATGATGATGATGAAAATAATTACCAAATAAGTTTAACGCCAAGCCATGTCACAACAAATGCGTGTTCAGCACGTGCGCGTGCCCGCTGCGTGGAGTGCGCGTTGTAACGTATGAAATGTCATATTAGATGTTACATAGCTTGCGTGTGCACGTGCTTGTGACGTGCAAGCAGTGTGCCATCTACTTTGACATTTCCGACGTTACAACGTGCACGTCCAGTGTGGCTCAGCCGTTACGTCAAAATTTGATATTTTAAATAATAAGTATAGATTTTTATAGCTGTTTTATCAAGTACTCATTAAGACCAAGGTAACAAGTTCAAACTTGATGCGGTTACGTCGCCTCGTGATCGTAGTATAAACAAGTTTAATATTAATTTAATCCAAATGTGCCTTTGATTTTTTATTCGAAATGTATTTTTTTTTTACATAAATTAAATCTAACTAACCGAACTATAATATCTAAGATTGTACCGAGGATGCTGGCGGCATTTTCTGGCTGTATAGAGATACTGATGCGTGCGAGGAAGTCGTCAGCTCTTCGGTCTTTAGTAAAGTTACCTATGTCAACCAGACGTTTCGCGATTTCAGCAAACAATTTGCGTGCCCTAGGGCCCCATGAACTTAAAGTTTCTACTCCTTTGCGTGTCAATTTTCAATATCTTTCTAGTATCAGGTATATTTATTTTCCTTTTTCGAAGACTTCATTAGTCAGTTTTCAAGTATTCATTTTCGTAAAGTAACAATGTAACTTAGACAGTTTACACGATTTATTTTCTGTAATAACTTTGTCACGTCAACCTGTTGATTTAGTTCAGCAAAGATATATAAATAATAATTAGGTACGCTAATCTCCTTAAACATGCTTTTGATTCACCGAGCGAACGCGATAGTGTTACTGTTTTCCAAGAGAAAAGTCATTCACTATGTGGTTTAAGAGGATTTCCTCCCGCGACCCCCTAGTTTTCTATAAGGGAATACTGTATAAAGGTGGATTTAGACCAAACGAGCATTCGCTCATTCTATCCCCCACTCTACGAAATTCGTTCGTTACACAAAACGTGATTCGTCGAAATTCGTTGATTTCGTAGAGTGGGGGATAGAATGAGCGAATGCTCGTTTGGTAAACCAAACGAGCAATCCACCTTTAGGTCCTTCAAAACAGTATGAAATTCATAGAATTTTTCACACCACTTTATCGAATACGGGTCTTTTCTTCCCTGCTAGGGGGGATCAAAGTGGCACTTTTCTGTTCAAGGACTTTCTATTGCCAGCCTAAAAAATTACAATGAAATATGAAAATAAACAGTACGTTCATAATTGATAAAAATTTCTTCAGAAACGATTCTTTGTATAAATATTAAATATGTGATATATCTTTTATTTTTCTCATAGGTGGTGTGAAAAGCAGTATGTGTCACACGGTATCAAAATTATTTCGTATTGGGCGTTAACGCTTGTATCCTTAATCACGCTCAGGATTCCACTTTCGAATCTCTCCCTACGGTCGGGATTCAATTGTGGAATCCGTCGCTCCATTTAGGATTCAATATACGCCCACGCCGGAATATACCATTTTGATCCCTTATGACACAATCTACTATTAAAAGGTCAGCAGTGTACGAGCATGCATGACAATCATCTGGAGTTGTAGCATCCATGGCTTGCCATGAGGTAAGTATTTACTATAGCTTATGATCTGTATTTTTGATTCCCTGTCGTAGTATAAAAAAGGCCTACGTAAAATGTCGACAATGGAAAATTCAACTATCTAGTTGAGTCCTCCCATTTTCTATCATGTTTTGCTCTAACAAGTAGAAAAGTTTTTTGAAGAGCAAACTGCAGTGTAAATCAGCTGTTTCTGAAATGTTTAAAGAGCCAGCAATGTTGCTTTGGATCGTTAATGAAGTCTAATCGTATTGTTTTGAGAAACTACGAGACTCGCGGTGATGTTACAAATCTTTATTATTTACAATGTCTCTGGGTTTAGTTACAAATCGTGAATTATAAATGTTAATCAAATGCTGATAAAATCGCTGTTTGTTGAGTTAATACAAAACAAATATGCTTGTTACAACTTTGATGTAATTGAAATATTATCGTTTGATGTAGGTTCAAAGAAAGTTCGGGTTTTTATATTAACGTCGCGGTAAATATTGGATAATGTATAAATGTTTACTGTTTAAATGTTGTATTTTGTCACCACCCCAACTCTTCCCGCGGGTGCTGTAAGAGTCGACTAAGGGATTGAAGTGTCACTGACTATTATTTGATAGAAGATTGTCGATGGGCAGCAGCGTCATCATAGTGGACACATTACCTCCTACTGCGTCTACACGCATACCTAGTTAATAGGAGAGGCCTACGTCCAACAGTGGACTGAGATAAGCTGATGATGTGATTGGATAATGTATAAATGTTTATTTTATTATCATCATATCATCATATGCCGTGCCGCGATCGCCAATCCGCTTGCCCAGCGTGGCGATTATGGGCATTTACCTCCTAATGCGTCTATACGCATAGTTAATAGGAGAGGCCTACGTCCAACAGTGGACTGAGATAAGCTGATGATGTGATTGGATAATGTACTATAAATGTTTACTGTATCATCATCATCCGGTTTTCTAAGTCCACTGCTGAATAAAAACGTCTCCTATATTTTATTACTTACCTGCTAGACCCCCCCCCCCCCCCGGCTCTGCACGGGTACAATACTGATACTTAAACTCTTTCCTCTTCAATCACTCTATCTATTAAAACCGCATCAAAATCCTTTGCGTAATTTTAAAGATTTTAGCATAGGTATATAAGGGCCCCGGATCCCGGACCCAACCGGCCCCGAACGCAACCGGGAATTACGCTAGGATGATGATGATGATGAGGGACACAGGAACAGAGAAAGCGGAAATAGCTACGCTGGGAAAGCGGACTGGCGATCGCAGTAGTGTGTTGGTGTCCAACTGTCTACTATGATAGAACCGCCATTTGTTAGGGCACTAGAATGCCTGTTCTGAATATGTTATTGACTAGTTGAATATAAAACCTTGTCGGCCTCACTTAAAAGCTTAAAAAACATCACAAAAAATCGACGAATATGAACAAAAACTATGCTATTATACTTTGGTCAATACGGGGCTAAAACGTTTGCCTCTCGTGCAGATACATACTGTATGTAATATATTTTATTCGTGACTTTTGTATGAGCGTGTATAGAGTCAACGGCACATGTTCGCATGTAGATATTATTTTGGTACCTACTTTTGCAGAAATTAATTATGAATATTGCAATTAAGTATTGTGAATATCAATGGGAGATACCGCATATTGCTAAAAAGCTGTAGAAATAAAGGATTTTACTACTAAATCTATGCTTTACACAAAAAAATCTTGAAAAAACGGCTACCTACATAATGCCAAGTTTTTTCAACGCTAGCACAAAGACCTATGCCTATACTAGCTATATTCACACACACACACATCATCAGCCTATGTTAGTCCACTGCTGGACGTAGGCCTCTCCTATTAACTATGCGTATAGACGCATAGGATGTAAATGCCCATAATCGCCACGCTGGGCAAGCGGATTGGCGATCGCAGTAATGTGTCCACTATGATGACGCTGCTGCCCATCATCAATCTTGTAGAATGGTCAGTGACACTTTAATCCCTTAGTCGACTCTTACGACACCCGCAGGAGGAGTTGGGGTGGTGACAAATGTATTCTTACTGCCGTCACCACACGGCGAATAGCTATATTCGTAAGATGGAAAATGTTGAAAACACTTACAAATATAAACAAAAGTTCTGCTAAAAAAATCTGAATGTTATATACTATTGGCCTTGTACTGTAATTGTACTTACTAATTTAAGTATTCTGTGGTCGTACCGTCAATATCTATTAACTTCTACACTAAGTAGCTCGGACATTTTAATAAATTATCCCAGCATTTTCTCTAATCTAACCTTGTACTGACCTCTTATATAACCAACCTCGACTATTCAGTAACAGGATTACGGAACCTTTAATCAGCTTAAAGCGATTCTTAGGTCTGTAAAAATCGGGTCAACTCGGGTCGCTTATATCCGCGTGGCAAAGAGTGCCTTCGATTGTAAAGGATTTGTATGAAATTATGAGTCTAATGGAGGTTTAGAGATATCTCTGTAATTGGTCTGAATAAAAAAAAAAATATTAATATTGTATACGGTTAAAATTATATTATGCATATTAATAAACTTTTTCAACGATTATTGGTTTGATTAAATTATCTCTTACAATTTTTGAGGTTGATTTAACTGTAATTTTGAGTTATTAGGTATGTGCTTACATTGAAGACGCTAGCTGAAATATTTGTTGCTACGGAACCCTTCGTGCGCGATTCCGAATCACACTTGACCGGTTTTTATTCTCTTTATTTATTCTTACAACTACAAGAGACCTTTACATCTGTAAATAGTATAGGTAGATATAGATGCAATGTTGATAAGTATAGTTGTTATTTTATTTTCTTTATGTAATATAGGTACATAATGTAATGTAATAACCTTCTTTAATGCATGTTACTTTAATAAGTTGTATTATCATACTGTTTGACAAAATAAGTTCCGCGGAGTTTCTTACTGGATTTCTCAGATCAGGATCAGTGGTGTAGGGTTAAAACCGACCGGTAGTAGTTTATTTTTAGTCTTACGATTCAAAAATGCTTATTACTAGGCTTACTTGAATACATAATCATTTAATTTGATAAAAAGCCGTCCTGTGGGTTGGGTTGTAACTCGTCACCAATTTGTAAACCCTTGTAGTCCTTCTAGATGACTAAAGTGTAGTATTACTAAATATAACGCCTCATTTACTCGGGTTATTCTCAGCTCGTTGAGTACTTGATACAGCGCAAGACATCCTAAAATCGGTGCCTTTCAACGGAATTCGCGCGGGATTTCTCTACAAAGCAGACAATACAGAGCAAACACAAGCGACCTCCAGACAAGTAATTTATTCAGCCGTACATTAATTACTTCTCCTTGTTGATTACTCTGAATTCTTAGAATACGAGTACGCCATCGGATATTTCGGAACAGCCATGGTGCTCAATATATCTGAACTTTGACAATATGGGTGCGGCTTCACTGACGCGGAACGGAGCGGAGCGGAGCGGAGCTGTGGGAGCTCGGCCAATGAGACCGCATCACAGTGTTTCGAATTTTGAATTTGAAGAATGTTATTGGTCAATTTTGCACAGCTCCGCTCCGCTCCGCTTCAGTGGAGCTGCACCCTATCTCTAACGCTTTGACAATAGAGGCTTGCGTAGATGATTCTGAGCACTAACGAACTACGGTTATACTACATATACAGGATGTAAGTCTAATACGGGCGAATCTCTTATCGGGTGTCAGTTTACGACATAATAAGTACATTCAAATAACTTTTACTTAAAATTAGAGCAACAAAATTTTCCATACAAAATAATTCGGCGGGCAATGTAGAGCAACATACGCCAGTTAAACACTCGTTGACAACTAATTTCAAAAGCAGATGACATAACTGCCATATCAACAATAACAAATGTTCGTATCTACATTGCTGCTCCGATAATCTTAAAAAAATTCTGGGGGGTCATAATTGAGAGTAACTTTAAAAAAACCTTGTAATCCATGATTACACTAATGAATCCCGTGCCTAGTTTAATTGATCGCCTGTATTAGACTTACACTGTATACAGGGTGATTCTTGGATCATGAGCAGGAGTGAACAGGGTACTAGGGACGGTTATGCTGAATAACTTTCACTTCGGCGATAACCAAGAAATCACCAATAAACTGCGACCATATAACACGGACGTCTAACGCCAGCTAAAAATGCCCCAAGGACAATTATTCAATTGTGCTAAGATGGGAAAAACATAGTGCTTTTTTTAATACCGCGCATGTCGGCGCAACACCTTTGACTAATTAATGCCAAAGAATTTAGCCAATCAAAACTTTGATGTATGTACCAATCACAACTTTTTTTAAATGGCTGTTTAAGTTTTTATAGGTTGATATTGAAATTAATTATGAGTTAGTTAATCCTTCATTGATAGTTAAGTATTAGTTCATAATTAAGAATTTTTTTATGTAATTTCTCGATTGTCTCCGAAGTGAAAGTCGCTCAGTGTGACCGGTCCTAGTAACCCTGTTCACTCCTGCTCATGACTCAAGAATCATCCTGTATATATATAGTTACACATATTTTATTATAAGTAGAAAAGCTTTGTTTTCTCGCAGCTCGGCCTCCGGCCTCGCAGGCTACCGCGCCTCTATGGGACGCTCCGGGCCTTCGGCCCTACGCGGAGCTCGGCCTGCGGCCTTCGCTGGGGTTTGAAGCGAACCGTCGGGCCTGCGGCCCTCCGGTTCGCTTATTAAGACAGTTAGGAAGGGCAGTTTCACCGCGTGGGCTCGCCCGTCGGGCCTTCGGCCCTCGGGCTCGCGCGGAGAGCACCTCGATCGTGACGCTCCGGGCCTTCGGCCCTACGCGGAGCTCGGCCTTCGGCCTTCGCGGGCTTGACGCCTCGCCATCGGGCCTTCGGCCCTCAGGCTCGGCTTATTAAGACACTGGGGTTGTTGAACGCTTGGTAGCTCGATTTGCTCGGAGCTCGGCCTTCGGCCTCGCTTTAAATTACTTGGAGGTGACGCGCTTGGGCACTCGGGTCGAAGCTCCGGGCCTTCGGCCCTCCGCAAGGTCGGCCTTCGGCCTCCCACCCTGAAGCTCGCCCTTCGGGCTCGCTTAACTTAGATTTATATTGGTTCTGGTAATGTTCCGGCCCTCCTGCAGCGAGGCCTTCGGCCTCGCCCAAAATTACTGGGGTTGGGGACCCTCTTGGGCCCCGGGAGTTAAGCTCCGGGCCTTTGGCCCTCCGCGGGGTCGGCCTTCGGCCTCCCGGCCTGAAGCTCGCCCTTCGGGCTCGCTTAACTTACTTGGGATGTTGACTTTTTGTTCGGGGTCGCCGCCATCTTGGATTTTTTTCCAAATTTTTTTTCAGATTATCACTCCTGGGCCCAAATAATGCCCGCATGCCAAATTTCAGCGCGATCGGACCATTATTTCGAAAAATCCATACAAAATTTTTTTTGTGCAAAAAATCTGAAAAAAATTTTTTCGGAATCTGGAGAGCCCAAAAGTCACGCACAGCGATTTCCAGCTCGATCGGATGAAAAAAAATTTTTCGAAAAAAAAAAAAAATTTTATTTGCAAAAATTTTTTGCCCACCTGACAGCTCTCGGGGTCCTCTATGACATTTGGTCGAGCACCCCCCACCTATCTCCCCCCGTTTAAGAGTTCCCATACAAACTTTGACAGGCCCTACGGCGGCCATCTTGGATCCGAGAATCACAAAAACACTTTTTCTTTAATCGAGGTCCTTCAGAGATTCTACCACAAAAAAATCCGGCTCGAAGGACCATTTTGAAATTTGAGTGCAAAATTTTTTTTTTTTTTTTTTGAAAAATTTTTGCGGCTTTAAAAACTGTCAGCAGTTCCCTATGACATTTGGTCGAGCACACTCCACCTAGGTCTCACCGTTTAGCCGGGCCGTCGAACATTTTTTGACCAGGGAGCAAATCCTGAAATGTCAGATTTTTCCCTAAGTCACCGGCGCGCCCTCTATACGACGGTATATAACACTAACCCCTACCGTAACTCCTTCTGGGAGAACAATCATGTCATTCAGAAATCAGTCGGGATGCAGCTATATATATTATTAACTAGTTTTTTGCTCTGTGCGCGAGGCCCAAGGGCCTCGCGGGCCTCTCTTTTTGTCGACTGGACGAGTGGAGGACTCGAGATTTATTTTTTATTTTCTTTAATTTTTTTATTATTGTTTTTGTATTATTTTCAACTTTTATCGCAGTTTTTGGGCTTTTGAGCTGGACTCCTGCAGCTCGGCCTTCGGCCTCGCGAGCTGTCAGGCCTCTGAGGGACGCTTCGGGCCTTCGGCCCTACGCGGAGCTCGGCCTTCGGCCTTCGCAGATTGTCGAAACGAATCGTCGGGCCTGCGGCCCTCCGATTCGTTTTCATGTTACACTTTTTCATTGAGTAGCATGGATGCCTTGGACTCCTGCAGCTCGGCCTTCGGCCTCGCGAGCTGGCGCGCCTGTGTTGGACGCTTCGGGCCTTCGGCCCTACGCGGAGCTCGGCCTTCGGCCTTCGCATCTACGAAGCTTCGCCTTCGGGCCTTCGGCCCTCAGGCTCAGCTTATATAGTTACTCAGATTTTATTATACGTAGAATAGCTTTATTTTCTCGCAGCTCGGCCTCCGGCCTCGCAGGCTGCCGCGCCTCTATGGGACGCTCCGGGCCTTCGGCCCTGCGCGGAGCTCGGCCTGCGGCCTTCGCTGGGGTTCGAAGCGAACCGTCGGGCCTGCGGCCCTCCGGTTCGCTTATTAAGACAGTTAGGAAGGGCAGTTTCACCGCGTGGGCTCGCCCGTCGGGCCTTCGGCCCTCGGGCTCGCGCGGAAAGCACCTCGATCGTGACGCTCCGGGCCTTCGGCCCTACGCGGAGCTCGGCCTTCGGCCTTCGCGGGCTTGACGCCTCGCCATCGGGCCTTCGGCCCTCAGGCTCGGCTTATTAAGATACTCGGGTTGTTGAACGCTTGGTAGCTCGATTTGCTCGGAGCTCGGCCTTCGGCCTCGCTTTAAATTACTTGGGGGTGCCGCGCTTGGGCCCTCGGGGTGAAGCTCCGGGCCTTCGGCCCTCCGCGAGGTCGGCCTTCGGCCTCCCACCCTGAAGCTCGCCCTTCGGGCTCGCTTAACATAGATTTATATTGGTTCTGGTAATGTTCCGGCCCTCCTGCAGCGAGGCCTTCGGCCTCGCCCAAAATTACTGGCGTTCGGGACCCCCATGGGCCCCGGGAGTGAAGCTCCGGGCCTTCGGCCCTCCGCGGGGTCGGCCTTCGGCCTCCCGGCCTGAAGCTCGCCCTTCGGGCTCGCTTAACTTACTTGGGATTTTGACTTTTTGTTCGGGGTCGCCGCCATCTTGGATTTTTTTCAAAATTTTTTTTCAGATTATTATTTCTGGGCCCAAATAATGCCCGCATGCCAAATTTAAGCGCGATCGGACCATTATTTCGAAAAATCCATACAAAATTTTTTTTGTGCAAAAAATCTGAAAAAAAATTTTTCGGTATCTGGAGAGCCCAAAAGTCACGCACAGCGATTTTCAGCTCGATCGGATGAAAAAAAATTTTTCGAAAAAAAAAAAAAATTTTTTTTTGCAAAAATTTTTTGCCCACCTGACAGCTCTCGGGGTCCTCTATGACATTTGGTCGAGCACCCCCCACCTATCTCCCCCCGTTTAAGAGTTCCCATACAAACTTTGACGGGCCCTACGGCGGCCATCTTGGATCCGAGAATCACAAAAACACTTTTTCTTTAATCTAGGACCCTGAGAGATTCTACCACAAAAAAATCCGGCTCGAAGGACCATTTTAAAAATTTGGTGCAAAATTTTTTTTTTTTTTTCGAAAAAATTTTTGTGGCTTCAAAAACTGTCAGCAGTTCCCTATGACATTTGGTCGAGCACCCCCCACCTAGGTCTCACCGTTTGGCCGGGCCGTCGAACATTTTTTGACCAAAACATGGTAGACTAAAATCCATATTTTTCTGGACCTACAAATTTGCTCCTCTATACAAATATCAAAATTTTTTTTAGTTTGTACTTTCCGTTTAGAAAAAAAACATCTATGGGAAATCAGTCGGGATGCAGCTATAATAATATTAACTAGTTTTTTGCTCTGTGCGCGAGGCCCAAGGGCCTCGCGGGCCTCTCTTTTTGTCGACTGGACGAGTGGAGGACTCGAGATTTATTTTTTATTTTCTTTTATTTTTTTATTATTGTTTTTGTATTATTTTTACTTTTGTCGCAGTAATAGGGCTTGTGAGCTGGACTCTTGCAGCTCGGCCTTCGGCCTCGCGAGCTGTCAGGCCTCTGAGGGACGCTTCGGGCCTTCGGCCCTACGCGGAGCTCGGCCTTCGGCCTTCGCAGATTGTCGAAACGAATCGTCGGGCCTGCGGCCCTCCGATTCGTTTTTATGTTACACTTTTTCATTGAGTAGCATGGATGCCTTGGACTCCTGCAGCTCGGCCTTCGGCCTCGCGAGCTGTCACGCCTCTGAGGGACGCTTCGGGCCTTCGGCCCTACGCGGAGCTCGGCCTTCGGCCTTCGCGGATTGTCGAAACGAATCGTCGGGCCTGCGGCCCTCCGATTCGTTTTCATGTTACACTTTTTCATTGAGTAGCATGGGGGTTCTGGACTCATGCAGCTCGGCCTTCGGCCTCGCGAGCTGGCGCGCCTGTGTTGGACGCTTCGGGCCTTCGGCCCTACGCGGAGCTCGGCCTTCGGCCTTCGCAGGTTGTCGAAACGAATCGTCGGGCCTGCGGCCCTCCGATTCGTTTTCAAGTTACACTTTTTCTTTGAGTAGCATAGGAGTTCTGGACTCAAGCAGCTCGGCCTTCGGCCTCGCGAGCTAGCTCGCCTGTGTTGGACGCTTCGGGCCTTCGGCGCTACGCGGAGCTCGGCTTTCGGCCTTCGCGGGTACGAAGCTTCGCCTTCGGGCCTTCGGCCCTCAGGCTCAGCTTATATAGTTACTCAGATTTTATTATACGTAGAAAAGCTTTGTTTTCTCGCAGCTCGGCCTCCGGCCTCGCAGGCTACCGCGCCTCTATGGGACGCTCCGGGCCTTCGGCCCTACGCGGAGCTCGGCCTTCGGCCTTCGCTGGAGTTCGAAGCGAACCGTCGGGCCTGCGGCCCTCCGGTTCGCTTATTAAGACAGTTAGGAAGGGCAGTTTCACCGCGTGGGCTCGCCCGTCGGGCCTTCGGCCCTCGGGCTCACGCGGAGAGCACCTCGATCGTGACGCTCCGGGCCTTCGGCCCTACGCGGAGCTCGGCCTTCGGCCTTCGCAGGCTTGACGCCTCGCAATCAGGCCTTCGGCCCTCAGGCTCGGCTTATTAAGATACTGGGGTTGTTGAACGCTTGGTAGCTCGATTTGCTCGGAGCTCGGCCTTCGGCCTCGCTTTAAATTACTTGGAGGTGACGCGCTTGGGCCCTCGGGGTGAAGCTCCGGGCCTTCGGCCCTCCGCGAGGTCGGCCTTCGGCCTCCCACCCTGAAGCTCGCCCTTCGGGCTCGCTTAACATAGATTTATATTGTTTCTGGTAATGTTCCGGCCCTCCTGCAGCGAGGCCTTCGGCCTCGCCCAAAATTACTGGGGTTCGGGACCCCCATGGGCCCCGGGAGTGAAGCTCCGGGCCTTCGGCCCTCCGCGGGGTCGGCCTTCGGCCTCCCGGCCTGAAGCTCGCCCTTCGGGCTCGCTTAACTTACTTGGGATTTTGACTTTTTGTTCGGGGTCGCCGCCATCTTGGATTTTTTTCCAAATTTTTTTTCAGATTATCACTCCTGGGCACAAATAATGCCCGCATGCCAAATTTGAGCGCGATCGGACCATTATTTCGAAAAATCCATACAAAATTTTTTTTGTGCAAAAAATCTGAAAAAAATTTTTTCGGAATCTGGAGCGCCCAAAAGTCACGCACAGCGATTTCCAGCTCGATCGGATGAAAAAAAATTTTTCGAAAAAAAAAAAAAAATTTTTTTTGCAAAAATTTTTTGCCCACCTGACAGCTCTCGGGGTCCTCTATGACATTTGGTCGAGCACCCTCCACCTATCTCCCCCCGTTTAAGAGTTCCCATACAAACTTTGACGTGCCCTACGGCGGCCATCTTGGATCCGAGAATCACAAAAACACTTTTTCTTTAATCTAGGTCCCTCAGAAATTCTACCACAAAAAAATCCGGCTCGAAGGACCATTTTGAAATTTGAGTGCAAAATTTTTTTTTTTTTTTTCGAAAAATTTTTGCGGCTTTAAAAACTGTCAGCAGTTCCCTATGACATTTGGTCGAGCACCCCCCACCTAGGTCTCACCGTTTAGCCAGGCCGTCGAACATTTTTCGACCAGGGAGCAAATCCTGAAATGTCAGATTTTTCCCTAGGTCACCGGCGCGCCCTCTATACGACGGTATATAACACTAACCCCTACCGTAACTCCTTCTGGGAGAACAATCATGTCATTCAGAAATGAGTGGTAATGCAGCTATATATATTATTAATTCGGAATCCTGTGTCCGAGACACAAAGGTTAATATCAATACTATGATTCAATAGGCATGATGACGGGCAAGTCAAATCAGCATCTTTTTTCGAACTGTCAAAACTATCACCACTATGGAATTTTATATTAAATACTCAAAAGTGACGTCACGTTTGAGTATCGCCAAATGACCTACCCTTTTAAGTTCTTTTCCATTTATTAAATAGAAGTTCTGTACAAAAATTACTGCAGTCTACATTTTAGTAATAATTTCTTCGTGTATTATGTCGTACATGATGTTAAATAATTTATTTTAACTACAGTCATCCCTATTATGTTAACGATTTTGACTTTTAGATTTTTTCTAGCGTTAAATCTCAAACATCGCGCTTTGGTCCCCATTTCACCGTGATCACAAGGTGCTACAATTTTAAATTAATGTTTTCTGACGTCACAGGCCTACCGCTATTATAGTCCATGTGCTTGTTTGCTACCAACATGAAATTATAAAAAAAAACGGATTTACACCGTTAAGTTTTATTTTTCGAAGATTGTGACAATTGTCGCAGGGTTCAGAAGGATTTTTGTTAATTCTTGACATGAGTTTCGGCTTGTCGGAATTTCTATAGGTACGGTCGGCTCTAATAATATGTATACGATTTAGATCCTTATGCCTTTGATATGCGTTCCGAAACGTATACATATTATTAGACGTGACTGTACAGGTAATTGTCGTGTTTTTTGAGACAATTTTATTGTAATTGTATTTCTTAAAAAAAACCGGCCAAGTGCGAGTCGGACTCGCGCGCGAAGTGTTCCGTACCATTATCAATTTATTATTAAAAAAATACAGTTAAATCAAACTACCTCAAAAACTATAGGAGATATTTTAATCAAACCAAAACTCGTTGATAGAATTTACTAATGTGCATAACATATATTTTTTTTTAGAATTTTTTATCGCGTAGTTTAAAAAATAGAGGGGGGGGGGGACACATTTTTCTGACTTTGAGAGCTGATATCTCGAAAACGATTTGCTTAAATAAAAATAAGATTTATAAACTTTCATATAATTTTCAAGCCCTTTCTATTGATACCCCACACGCTTACGAGTATATACAACTAAAAATTTTTTTCTATCCCTCAGTTACATGTATGGAGGGTCCCCACCCCATTGGTTTTTTTTTTACAATTTAGTATCATAATCCTGTAGCGGTTCATACAACACATATCCTTACCAAATTTCGTTACTGTAGCATTTATAGTTTCCGAGTAAATCGGCTGTGACAGACGGACAGACGGACATGACGAATCTATAAGGGTTCCGTTTTTGCCATTTTGGCTACGGAACCCTAAAAAAGTAGCTATTAGCTGGCTTATTAAAGTACTTGCGAAACATTTTATATTGGTGGCAAACAAACACACAGGCCTTTCCATGGTAAGCCGTAACCGTAGCCTATGGACGCTGACAAAATGTGAAACATTATTTTTTTAAATTGTCGCGTCGCACCTGTCACCATAAATGTAAAATAGGGGCCTGTTCACAGAATTCCTCGAAATATTCCCCGTTATTTTTATAACGGGGAAACGTTTAATAATAATAATAATAAACATTTATTCGTGACGCACAAGACAAAGACAGTATATACAAAATGGATGACAAAGAATAGTTGGAGCATCACGAAATGGACCCAACTCAGCGTAGTGCTAGCCCGAAGGCCAGCGCTGATCTTCCGTAGGGCCCATTTGGTGATGCCACGACAGATAACACACAAAACAGACTGAAAAATAAATAAAAGAAGAAAACAAAGAAAAATGGAATACAATACAATTATTATACAACACGAAAATTACGCACAACATAGTTATCCATGAACGCGACCATATTTATCACTGACAGCGCTTGCTTTGCCTAGCGCTAGCGGCTAACGGAAGATTGGTGAACTAATCAACATCCAACTAGCTGTAAACAAAACAAGAACTCATTGGTCATTGTTAATAAAATGGGCGCGCTATGGTACAGAAAAACAGTTTCGAGGAAAGTTATTTTTATAATTGTGCAATATTCCCCGTTATTTTCATAACTGGGAATATTGCACAATTTGCTTTTGCAAATACGCAAAATAGTGGAACATAATGCCAATTTGTAAGACATCCAATATCAAGTGGCACTTTCGATATCGGAGAATTCGAAGATCATGTCGGAAGCCTATCTCGCGCCGATTACTGTTGTTTGTGGGCATATATGACTACGATCTACTATACATACAGGGTGAACCATGAGTCGTGAACAGTCATATGTTTTTCAGTATTACAGATGGTGCTTTTTTTACGCATTGGTGCGAAAAGTGGTTCACTTCTTGTCAGGCCTTCTACCGCGAAAATCTAAATTTGTAAATTTCGAGGATTTTTCTCTGTCACTCCAACGGCGGTGTCATTACAGTGAGAGAGACAAATCCACGAAATTTGCGAATTTCGAAGTTCGCGGTAGGGCCGATGGTTGGAACTTTGGAGGGCCATCTGTACTGAAAAACGTCGTACAATACACCTACGAAAAGGAAATTCGTAACTCGTGTCGATTTACGACAATCCCTTCCCTTCCAAAAAAGAATACAAGACTAATTCATTCAATAATTTAAATTACCTCTTGAAAAGATAGGTACATATTATGAAGGCTCCACGGAAAGAACATGTCTAGTCAATTCAAATTACAGAAGGAAAAACCACCTGTCTTTTAACAGAATAAGGTGTGAATTGCCCAGATTTTTTAAGCGTTGGACATGTTTTTTCCGTATGTATCGTCACTAAGTACCCTCGAGGATAGTGACCCTATCCCTAGTTGTTTCACATTCGAATATTCAATCCAATTTCAAACACGCTAATGAATCATCCATTTTCCTCAAATGGATGCTCTTAGCAAGTTCTAAATTTGGCTCTTTGTAATGAAGTTATTGTTTTAGTAAACAAATGTTGGGAGCAGCAGTCGGGGTTTTCTACAGCTCAAATATTGGAGATTTAACAATAATATTCTGCGTTACTAAGGAGGAATTGAAATGGTAAAATCATCATCATTTTCCCACATATACACTGCTATGAAACCTCCAAGTCTGATAGCAAAAAAGCAGATTTTGACGCAAATGTTTTTACTCAAGCAAAACTACAGAATCCAGAATGTTATTAATTTTCGAGAAACGAAACTTCTTGTTTATCCATTGTGACCTTCATTCGCCCTTGAGTTCCCTAAATATCTGGGGTCAACGCCCGTTCCTAGTAATATAGTGGTTACAGCGGATTGGGGTCCCTAGTTTTCGATTAGACCCGCGTCACGTGTTTGTGTAGACGTTATGGGATTAAAACGTCGCTTAGGCTGCGCCTAAGGTCCTGACATCATGATGTGTTGGCTGTGTGGTGACGGCAGTAACTACATTTGGCAGCACCCCAACTCTTCCCGTGGGTGTCGTAAGAGTCGACTAAGGGATTGAAGTGTCAGTGACCATTTAGATTGATGATGGGCAGCAGCGTCATCAAATCAAGCCGATAAAGTGCTAGAATAAAATGCAGAAAAAACTTTTTTTTTTCGGGTATCTATCTTTTTTATAACTACTGAACTCTAAATACACCGTGTTTTTTTGAATTCCGTTAAATTTAACAGGCTGCTTGGTACGTTAGTTGGAGCTACCTGGTATATAGCTTTAAGTCGAACTCGAAATTATTTTTTTTTCGTTTTCATACATAATAATAATAAATGAAATGGTAGGTAAGTGTGAGAGAACCTTAAGGATAACACAAAATAATAACATATTTATAATAACACAAAAGTTAATTTCAGGTGACTGACGGCACATGTCAAAATAAGTAGCATTAGGATGTAATTAAGGTTGCAATAGGTACACTTGTTCAGTCATTAAACTTATTTGTTTGATAACTCAATAACAGTAAGAGTTAAGAGTGAAGACTAGTTTCTTAGATAAATTGATTATGTTTGACCTAAATCTTCCCTTTAATTTAAATCAATAAAAACACGGTGTATATTGAGCACGGTCCGACATGCTTTTGAGTGTTCTTTCGCTACATAATTTTTTGTAATTTGCCGAGAGCGAGATGTTGCAGGGTTGAAATTAGGTTTGAAAGTCCCTTGGGAAATACCGCGCAAATGACATTTTGTTTAAATTATGATTACCTGTGCTGGGGCGACTGATATGACACTTTGTACGTATAATTATAATTATATTACAGCTGGAATATAATTATAGCTGGAATATAATTATATTCCAGCTGTACTCAGACCAAACCACTTCTCAGTAGAAAAAAAAACGGTAAATCAAAAAATTTTGACGCGAATAGTTGACTTAGTCCCACGGTAAGCTCAATTAAGGCTTGTGATATGAGATATGAGTACCTATACCAAGCGACGATTTATATAATAGATAGATACATAAATATATAGATACTCAAATACATAGACAGCCACAATCAAGGAACAAATATTTGTGATAAAAAAGAACACAAATAATGCGCTGGCTGGGATTTGAACCCGGAACCTCTAGCTTCGTAGGCACGGTCGCTACCAACTAGGCTACGGAGGCTGCATGACAGGCATAGGACATAGAAAATTTGAATTTGCCTCCTTTTTAGGGTTCCGTAGTAAACAAGGAACCCTTATAGTTTCGCCATGTTCGTCTATCGGTCTGTCCGTCTATGACAGACAGACAGATATAGCATAGCTCAGTAAAAACAAGTCAAAAAACAAAGAATAAGTACATTATTATAAACAATACATAGCAAATACATATTCATTATTTTCATTAATTAAATAAAAAGGGAAACAAATCATAATATTATTCCCACAGAATAAAACACAATATCAAAACAATCTAAGATGTCCCAAGACATTTATTTATTTAAGTTTATTTAGATACATACCTCAATATAAACGTATCCGTATAAGGCCATCCATGTGACCTCTATTCACGTTTATTTACATAATAAAGCGTCCTCGTCCCTCGGGTCGTTTCTAATTTACGATATTAATCATATCGCTCAAACCTCCCTAATAAGCTTTTACTGTGTCTAAGACCAAGTTTCCTGTCATATTATTTTATGACAAGATTCTGTGTAATATTATACAGCGTATATTTTTAATATTATACGTAGGCCTAGGCTTAAGTAGGTACTATGAACTGATATTTTTAAGCAAGACTTCGAAAAAATAGGAGGTTCCAAATTCAACTTTTTTTTTAAAATATTATAATACTCTATATCTTCGAGAATTGTGAACCGATCTAAAATTTTCTTTATGATATGTGAATGTCATTCTATCTATCTAAACTACTATATTACGCAATGATGATTTTAGATATTTTTTCTTCCACCAGGCGCCGCTAAGTAGGCGTCTGGTCCAAACAGCTGTCAGCTGACTGGATTTAAAATATCGAAATTTTATTGTATTTGGAAGTCTATTGATTTTGTGGATTACTACTAGTATACGGTCGCCGAACTGAAGCTTGAGCTCTAAAATAGGCACGTAAAGTCACTGGTACTAAAAAACTACTAGAACTTTGTTCAGTTCATGGGAATTGACTTGGAACTATTTTCTTATTTATTTTAACAAACAATATTCCTAAAGTAATGGTTTCAAGAATAAATAAACCTAAAAATATTATGAAAATTTACGAGTATTTAATAAAATACGCGTATTTTGACAGTTCGTTGGACCTTACGCTCAGTGCTGCCATCTCACCGCCCCATAGTGCCAGAAAAAGTATCAATAACTCTCATTCTATGTTCTCGGTAATTCACCTGTAAATACTATTTGGGGTTACAAACGACACAGTCACCCCTGAGCTACGCTCGTAGCGCTACGCCGTAGCCAATACGTGGGTTTTCTGATTTGTAGCGAGAATGCTTCGTAGAGCTGACGACAACACCGTGTCTTAAGGTGCGTTCAAACCAAAAGAGCATTCGCTATTCTAACCCCCCACTCTACGAAATTCGATCGTTACACAAAATGTGATTGGTTGATTTCGTAGAACGGGGGATAGAACAGCGAATGCTCTTTTGGTTTGAACGCACCTTTACTCGTACACCAATGGACCTAGTCCCACGGTAAACCAAAATGAAGTCTTGTGATGTGGGTATGGGTATACTGCATTTCAAATACCCATGGCCCGATGTCACTTAAAAGTGTTAAATAGCATCGGGCCATGATATTAGAAATGGAGTATACGTACCAAGCAACGATATATAATGACTCTGAAAAATGTGAATGATGTAATTTTATTGTCACAAGTCAATATGTCCAGAATTTTTTTTATAACTTCTTTGAAATCCAGTATGTACTGGCGACCGTTTTATTACTAATCTAGAAGACAAAGCAGGGATAATAATAAATATTTACATATAGATACTTAGATACATAGAATTAAATGATTAATAATAGAATAAAATTATTAAAAACTTAATTCATCCAAAAGCTAAAAAAACAATGAAACATAAATTAAAATTTAAGATACATAGATAATCATGATAAGGAATACATATTTGTGATAAATACACAAATAATTATCTCGCCGAGATTCGGACCCAGTAGGCTTAGCACATGATTGGTGCGACAGTATGTTGTCGCGAGATAGATCTCCTGTCCTTTACTAACTATATTAACAAAAGAGGGACGGATAGTCTATCTCGCGGCGAAATACTGTCGCGCCAATCATGTGCTAGGCATACTGGACTTCCAGGTTTGTAAGCAGGGTCACTATCAATTAGGCAACGGAGGTTGACTTGTCAATAAAAAACATTTAATTTAAGGTGTGTATCTTGGTGGTAGGTATCCCAGAACCAAAAATGACAACACCAATCTCAACCAAACCAAAAACAATCTAGAACTCATAAAATAATAGTATTTTATGCAACCGTTGTTTAAGAGAGGTCAAAAAATGCTCGTATGGCGTTTTTAATAACAGTTTTCGGCTTCGCCTCAAATTATTACCCACGCCACTCACCTCTTTTCAACTCTCTTAAACAACGGTTGCAAAAAAAAATTATTTTTTGAGTTAGAGATTGCTCTCGGCTATATTTATATATTTCACTTTTAGGGACACCCAATTAGCGGGAGTTTAAAAAACCTTAATGACAGTCAGATTTGTAACAACAATTGAGTACGATATCTTTAGGAACTTAAACTTTGTCGACGTTTTACATATTATAAAATGGCTTATAGTTTATAAAAAATAACACCAAAACCAAGTTTTTATTTAGTGCTTAATTTGTCGTTACAAACATTGTAATTTTATATTTTATTATCTCACGCTAATTGGGTGTTTTTAAGAATGAAAATATCATTTACTTAGACATCAAAAAAATTTTGTAAGTATTTTACTTATTTCAGCAGTATTATTTATTTGAAATAGAATGAACTATTTCTCAAACCGAAACATGGCGCCATGAGGTACAAGATTATATTCTGAGGTTGATATATTACGAGATTGAATGATATTCGTGTATTTCATATTATCTAGTTACATTTTCAGTAGAAATTAATACAAAAATTTTCGAAACCCCTACGAAAATAATTTAATAACTTTAATAAGATTAAAAAAACCATTGAATTTACAATGAAAAAACAAATCAATTTAATTATTGAATGTTACTTTACCTGTAATTTTAAATAGCCAGTAGGTATGTTATGATTGTTTTGATTTCGTATGAATCTTAATAGCTTTTCGTATTAAAATCTTGATGTCGTGTATCAGCGGTACATATTAAAAATGACGTGGTTTAGCTAATAAAATGATGGCTACCTAATATATAAATACTATTACTATTATAGTAATTTACATAATTTAATTACTTACCTAACTCATACGTTTTTACGTAATAATTATCCACACATCACACTCAAACACTAATTATCTTACAATACACTCAAACATTCTAAAAAAAATCCAAATTCAAAATCCACTTCACTAATACTAGCACTGGCACACAACGATATATTTTCTTTTGTTTTTCCGCGCGTTCGATTTTTGAAATTAAAAAATGTGTGTTCTCATGGCAGAGTTCTGCGAGGCGACCGGGGCGGGCCGTCGGTACGCGCAGACGCGTTGGTGACACCCCTATCGATGGAGTCCCTACAGGTGCGAATGTATATATTTTTTTTAATAACTAGACTAGGGCTTTCTCCTTCAGGATTTATTAATAGACCATCAATTTATATTTGTACAGGTCGTTGACATTACACACATGGTATGGAATTTCGTAGAATATTCGAGATGTTTTATTGTAGCGACGAGCAGACTTCTTTATCAATTCTAATGTAATTCTTCTATAAATGTATATAGTTGATGGCGCTCTATATTTCTTTGAAATTTAAGGTAGGTAACACGATGGTCTTAGGAAATTTTGCCCGTTTTGTCTTTTTGGCGTGTTGCCTTACCGTATGATACTCATGCCAAATTCAATAACAATCATAACTGTTTCATAAACCATAATAGCTTAAGTCCCGTATGTTGCACGCGATTCCATAGCCTATTGTTAAAGGTTTATGGTCTATTATTGTGTCAACTAATCTTCAGTGTTATTGTAAAACATTGAGTTGCCACTGAAGCGATAAACCTACTTTTACTTTTATTAAGTTAGGTGTTCTTATATAATTTAGTTTTAGTTAGACAGGGGTAAAAGTCGAAAATTGCCGTATCTATCGAAACCTACGCATTGAAGTTTAATAGCTTGTCAAAACTTACTATTGGAATACGTGCGAATAATGTAGGCATTTAGCAGTAAGGCACTCCGATACTTCCCACGTGCCTTGTCTTTCTGAACAATATAGTGTAACTATAAACCCTGAATACGTTAAAGAAACGTTTACCCTCCCCGAAGTTTTCCGAGCGGTTCCGACTTCGCCCGAAGCCTCACAACGTATAACTATAAAAAGGTCGTATAATAGTACACAGAGCGGAAACTAAAGGCATCTGGCGGCAGGGGATACTTCACAATTCATGCGCCATCACTTTCCGAACAAGCACTGTGAAGCGTGTTGACTTACGACGTTTTGAAATTAGTACGGTTACAGTGTGAAGTTGCAGCGTAAACCACTTAATTCGGACCCATTCTCGTCATGGTTCGGGACATAACAAGGCGGAACTTTTAGGATAAAGGGCTCTTCGTATAATGGTTTGCAATGAGCATGCGCGGAGAAATTTTCTAATGCTGTGGCTCTATCGCCGCTTGAAACATTAATTTTTCTCAAACATTCAATGAAATATTGTCTTTATGTTCCTTAAAATCGACTTGGAAGTATCGCTTTTAGGGCGCTTTAACTCACTGGGATGGAAATGGAATTTCATAACACTTTTCAGGCCTAGGCCTGCATAGTAACTTTTTTTTCAATTTCGACAACATTGCCATACTTTTTTTTTTGTATTTCTTTGTATGTTTGAGAAAAGCACTATACTTGCATGCCTCGGCGTGAAAACGGATTCCCTGGCTCGTTACCTATCCGACTTGACCGGAAACCCTAATTTTCCCGGCCTCCTTTCCAGCCTATATTTTTGGTTACGATATATTGAGATTTAAGTTGTTTCCAAGCGCCATAGAGATGCTTCGGATGACCAGAGGGCTGGCCAGTATTTCGCGCAAAGACTTAGCATAGCAGTCCAGCGCAGCAAAGCGGCCAACCTTCTGGGCACTCTACCTCCCCAGCAGGACCTGGGGCAATTTTTTATTTATAAATTTATGTTTACTATGATAAAACTTTTTCTTTTGTTTTTTGAAATAAATTTAATAGAAAATATTAAGTACCTATATATTATTAATGTTAGGGTAAAAACACCGCTTCATCACTAATACATAATTTATTCAATGGTTAACAAGGCAATCACACAGTAATTTTAAGATAGAGTAACCGCGACGCGCCATATCAGTGTAACGTCCGTTGACAGCTCCACCGACGCCGTAGTGAAGTGACATGCCGGTACTGTCGCTAGTGTTGTACCGGGCTAATTTCCTTACATTAATATGTAGCAACTTTAAGTACGTTAACGTACTGATAACCATTTTAGTTGTCTTAATTGTATATTTTTTTTTAAAAGTTCACCAACAGTTATTACATCGAAACGTTCACATTGAAGGTATACTTTGTGTAGATTTACAAGTCTTTTGTATTAGATATTAAAGAAAAGCCTAGATGGATCCTGTATTTTTTGGTTACCTTATTTTAGGCAGAAAATATCTTTATGAGAGGGTGCGATAACAGTTATCTCGATGTTTAATTTTGTCAATCTCTAGTTCCTGCTAAAAAAATATCTAGACATCTAATGTGTAAAATTCTCGCTTCCAAATGTAAGAAGGTCTGAATCGCGTTAAATGGCGAGAAGCTAGACCTTGTCGATAACGCACTTTTTCTAGGCCTTACCTTCGACAGCAATCTGCAATGAGTAGGTAGTCACTTATCTACCCTGGTAAAAACGCTTAAAATAAAATGCCGTAAATTCCTCTGTCAAACATCGCCTTTGTAACAAAGCAAAAATTATGTACAAGGAGCTTACTATATCGATTCTACGAATGAAAACTGTTTCAGGAAAATAAATTATACACTACACAATAATTCGAGCATCACGTGATATTTTTTTATCGTCTAATAAATAATTATTAAGATTTTTGACTAAGTATAAAGGTGCGGTTAAACTAAAAGAGCATTCGCTGTTCTAACCTCCCACTCTACGAAATTCGATCGGTAAACAAAACGTGATTGGTTGATTTCATAGAAGGGGCGCTAGAACAACGAAGTTCTTTTGGTTTAAACGCACCTTAAGGAAAATGTATCTAATTGAAAAGTATGGACTATAGTTATTCCATTTTTTTATTAAAAAAGATGTTTAAAAAATTTGTGCCAATGACTGCAACGTTTTTTGCCACAGGTGTAGACGCAGCATTATTGAGTGAAATTATTCTGAATCTAAGCATATACTGCCACCCTTTTCTACTAAACTACGTTGAGCGAGAGAGCAAATGAGTTTTCACAGTATTTTACAAAAATAGAACCTGTAGCCGTACCATGACTTTGGAAGTATCAGTAAGGTTTTACTCGATACGTAAAGCAGGCTATCACGCTCGCTCCGACATGTCAGAGCGAGGGCGATAGTATGCATAACGTATCGAGTAAAACTTAATGTATACTTTACTTTCCAACTCATGATACGGCTAGTGAAAGTAGTGTCACGACCAACGACCAAGTTAGCCCTTTGTCACCTTTATTACAATGCACATACAGTCTAAAAATGGTCAGGGTGCTTAGACAAGTTGCTAATCGCTAACGCTTAATCGTCAATCGTAAGCGAAAGGCAGCTAACTGTCTTTGTCGCACTAATAAGAAAGAGCGACAGAGAGGGAAAACTACGATACGCTACTAAGCGTTAGCGATTGGCAACTTGGCTAAGCATCCTGGTACTCCATGAAGATGGCATTTGCAACAGTCCCGGCGCTCAATAATTTCAATTCACATGGTAAATAAATCCTATTTTAAGTCATACTAATAATGTAAATAACCATGTTAGCTTAAAAGCTAGTAGGTATGTCTATATTAAGGAAACACCTAAGTAATTATATTTAATAATTTACTGGCATTTTTGTGCACAAAAAAATGTGGATTTATGCGAAATGATTTTTATGGTTTTTCCGGGAATTACGAATTTTGAGGATGACTTACTGAAATTCTAGCTAGAGTTATACTGAAAATTCCTAGAATCCAAATACAGTGAAACCACACAAAAATAGTGTGACCACATAAAAAATAGAACCGGGAAAAATACATAAATACAGTTTCCGGGAAAATTGAGTTAAACAAATTTTATAGTATAAAATTCTTATATTCATGTATATTTTGAGTTGCACATTCGTTAAATAAATAAGTTATAACTAACTAATCTAAAATAAATATTATAAATAGAGTTTTTACAACGTATAACCTTTAGACTTTCCTGTAGTTTACGTAAACGCAGTACAAGGAAGCAGTGAAAATAAATTTAACTGAATTACCCATTACAAATATTTCAATTAAAATATCTAGGAAAAAAACAACATTTTGAGGGTAATAATGAAAATTAGACATTAGACCAAAAATATACAGGAATCCCGAAATTTTGTTACCAGATACCTGCGGCCCTACCGCGAAAAACGAAATTCGTACATTTCGAGGATTTGTCTCTCTCATTCTAATGACGCCTTCGTTTGAGTGACAGATATAAATCCTCGAAATTTCCGAATTTTGATTTTCGAGGTAGTAGGCCTGTATATATTATTTTGGTCGGAAACTTCTATACAAACTTTCTGGGACATTTTGAGAAATGTGGTGGAACTCAGCATCATTGACTTGACTAGTCTACCAATGTTTATCAATTTCGAAGACGTGGTCCAAATGTACAAACTTTTTGAAAATCTCACGTACCTATATGACATATACGTAAATAAATAAAGTACAACACATATCGTCGGTTAAAATATGAATTAATGTAACCACCAAAATGACGAAATTGAGTTAAGTATACCTACCGTTCGACTGCAAATTTTCTGCTCTATCAAACGGTGTAGGTATATAAAATATTGATAAAAAAATGTCGAATACGCTAACCAAAATTTGGCCATTTTATTAAGTTTGTCAATTTGTGAGTTACACTAAATTACGAAATCCACTTTTGATGATTTTCATTAAATTATTAATGTAACTCCAATTTTTTAAAATTTTTAACGTAAGTAAGCACCAGCCATTTCTTGAACTACAACTGTGGTCGCAATTAGTGACTGTGTGTCAAATAGACCTCTCAAAAATAAAACAAACAAGATAAACATAATTTCAAGATGATGATTAACTAAAAAGATACAACATAGTTTACAAATGTCAAAGTCATTTGGTGGTTACATTAATTCATATTACAACTGACGATATGTGTGATAATCGTGATAGTGAAAAATCTCCATTATTAAGCAGTGAGCCCGTAGAAATCCAGCGCTAATACTTAAATAATTCCATTCCAGTGTACCCTTTTCTTCTGAACTGGAACATGCATTGCTACCCTTTGGGTGCAGCGTAGAAGACTGTCCATCGAGATTTATACACGATTCAAACCACGGTTCAGGCGAGCTCTACAAAACCAGGCGATCTTGGTGTTTCAGGGATTACTGAAAAAATAAACATGTTATAGTATATTTTTCATCACACTTGCTGCCTAAGCGCGCCATTGTTTGCGCGCGCAGCGGGAGTAATAGAAAAGTGAAATTCCCTAGGGAGTAATAGAAATGTCAGTACGTCATTTAATAATGTAATTTCTTAAAACTTATTTTTTTATCGGCAAGTGTGATGAAAAACATTGTATGCATCACGGTCGGTAAGCGGAATATTAACTCGAGTCATAAAAGCCCTCCGCCTGACGGCGTCGGGCTTCTAACACTCTCGTTAGTAATTCCGTACTTACCTGCCTTGATGCACAATGTACTAATAACCCCTCCTTATTAATAAACGTCTTCTAATTTAGGAAGCCGTTAAGTATTTTCAGGATGCGGCTCCTCTGAAGCGGAGCGGAGCGGAGCTGTGCAAAATTGACCAATTACATTCTTCAAATTCGAATTCGAAACACTATGATGCGGTCTCATTGGCCGAGCTCCCACAGCTACGCCCCACTCCGCACCCTTAGTCCTTTGCGGTCTTATCAGTGTGTCCATAAGATAGAAAGGGACAAACAACACTTAGCGGCTTGTTAAGTTAGGAGACATTTATGAATAAGGCAGTAAAAACTTACAAATCTGTAATTATCTTTCAAATAAACTCAAATGTTTGATATAAATTGAACAGTACCCGTCGGATGTATTGGGGTATTTTTTTATTTAGAGAGTTTCAGGAGAAGTTCCTCTTTTGGCCTTTCTGTACGGAGATACCTAACATTTAAAAATATTTGGTTGTATTTGAAACCGGAAAACTCGCCCTCTGGTTATACCGATGAGCAAGTTAGCAATAGATGCCTAATAGTTTCAATAATTCTAACTAATATTAGTAGTAGTAATTATTGAAACTCTTTGAGCCTTGACAGTGTTGATATGTATTGAAGCAGTATTTAATAGGGTACAACAAATAACATGAAAACTATGCCACTGCTTGGTAAAAATATTAATGCAATATTATACAAGAACAAAATATTCACATTTCGCTAAAAATCTGCCCGCAGTTCGGCAACAACCCGTGTAGTTACGAACTAAGTTTTCTTTTAAGATAGATAAATCAAAAAGTAAACTTACTATAGCTTCCGGATTGAATTGCATTTTTCAATTTGTATGCAACAAATGCAATACCCACTGTTGTTCCTAATGCAGCCACAGAATAACCAAGAATTGCTAATACGTTGCTGGAATCCGATGAATTATCTTGAGCTTTTTTAATTAAATTAGCTTTGGCAGTTCCATTATGTAGTAGACCATGTCTTGTTGAGTTTTCGTTATTATCATCCAATACATCATCAATATCGTCATGCTCTGTCGTCGATTCATTTCTAATTTCATTAATTTCCGAAGAATTAGTATCAAGCTCTGCTGTAGACTCAGTTGTAAACATATAAGCTTCTGAAGAATTTACAGGACCGTCTGTTAATGAACCATCGAATCCTGTAGTGGTTTCATTTTGATATACTTGTACTTTTGTTGTACTTTCATTTACAAATATACCCGGGTCTGACGAACTTTCATAAGTTTCTTTTGTGATAACAGTATTGCTAAATAAATCCAGTTCCTCACATTCTACATAATAAGTATTCCTACTTATGTCGTTTAACTCTTCTTCGGGACAATTTATTTCTTCAGTTTCGCATTCGAAATAAAACGTCTTGTTTAAATGGAATGGTTCATCAAAATTTACAGCGCAGCCATCATGGAATGCTTGTGTTAAATATTCATTGTTAAATGTGTACCTGAATAAAAAAAAAACATATAAATAAAATTTAAGATGAGGACTTCAAACAATCCTTGCCCAAAGCATATGCGTAGTTATAAATAAAGAAGTACGCAACTAGTCCCATACGAACGCGTAAGGACCTAAATAATAATTCAATTTCGCAAAAATGCTTTATTTTTAAAATAAAGACCATATATTAGCTACAAAATAGCATTACTCTTAAATATGTGAATCCTTGTTTTGTGATAGGTACGAATATTTGATATAAATGCTCAATGTCTAATATTTAGAAATATCAAAAATATCAGCAATCAGCATTCATTAGCAGTATAATACAATAAAATATAACAGACATTTACATCTGATTCTATTGTTTACTTCGAACACTACTATTGCAATCTTAACAATGTTCGTTTTCGTATCTTGTTCGAAGAATGGGTGTTTCAAAATTGACAACACTTAAAATGGCTTAAAAGGTATTATTTTTGAACACCCTGCCTGCTCCAATACATATTTGTCTGATGTTGACTGTATCTACAACGTTATACGCATGATAATAAGTTACAGCGTCATTGTTCCCGATATGCACGTACGTTGTGTATCGAACATTTTCATTCATTTCATTTTCAGAATATATGTTTGACAAGCTCCGTAGCCTAGTTGGTAGTGACCCTGCCTACGAAGCTGGAGAGGTTCCGGGTTCGAATCCCGGCGAGGGCATTATTTGTGTATTTATTTATCAGTTTTATCACAAATGTTTGTTCCTTGGTCATGGCTGTGTATTTAAGTATCTACGAGTATATATGTATCTATCTATTATATATATCGTCGCCTGGTACCCACATCACAAGCCTTAATTGAGCTTACCGTGGGACTAGGTCGATTTGTGTAAGATGTCCCAAGAAATTTATTAATTTATTTATATGTATATACATTTTTGTACAGCTTACATTGTTAGTGACGTCACGTTGTTGTACCCGCAATATGTTTCCTTAATAAGTAGTTGTGGTTCCGTACATTCTCCGTCCATCTCTGATTTGTTACGTGGAATCTGCAAAAAATATCATCATCATCATCATCATCATCAGCCTATATTAGTCCTCTGCTGGACGTAGGCCTCTCCTATTATCCGATATAACTAATGCGTATAGACGCATTAGGAGGTAAATGCCCATAATCGCCACGCTCGATCGCAGTAATGTGTCCACTATGATGCAAAACATATATTGCAGAATAAATGTAAACCTTTAATACCAATGTAGACCTTAGAACCGACAATAAAATCTTACCCCCTTATTCATAAAGGTCTCCTAACTTAGCAAGCCGCTTAGTATTGTTTATCCCTTTCGATCTTATCTATATGTATATAAGACCAGAAAGGAAGAAACAATACTTAAAAAAGGGGGTTAGTATTTCGCTTAGGCCTACCGTGAACTTCGAAACTCGTAAATTACGAACATCTGTATCTGTCACTCCTCTTTTTGTCTTTCATTTGAGTGGCAGAGGTCGATGTAGTATTCTGTGGATTATCAACTTGTGTTATAATAATATCTTTAGAGGCTGCGACCATATAAAACATGGACGCCTAACGCCAGCTCAAAAATGCCCCCAAAACCAATTGTTCAATTGTGCCAAGATGGGCAGGACATAGCGCTTTTCTTAACGCCGCGCATATTTCGGCGCAACATCTTTGACAAATGTTTATTGAATATAGCCAATCATAACTTTGACGTACCAATCACAACTATTTATAAATGGCGCTTTAAGTTTTTATAGGTTGACATTCTAATTCATTGCCGTGATGCATTGAATTGGGGGTGACACTTGTCAACTAAAATTCAGGACCGTTTTTGAAAGGCAATTTAGTATGGCGTGCGGCTTCCATGTTTTATTTGTTCGTAACTTTAGAGGATATATCGGTGCAAATCATATGAATGCTGGAATGTACATGCCATTATCTTTTAAAGCAAACACAGCACTTCACTGCACTTGTCACATTTGAGACAGGCATAAAAGCCTGAACAACTTGTGTTTTTAAGCGAAGGACAAAACCGCACTAGTGTTTTAATCGTATTATGTAATAGTTGCACAAACTACTATTTTTATGTAGAGAGGCATTTTTTTCAGTTTTTACTAAAACTCATAAGTCTCATAACATTTCTTGCTTCTTTTAGCCTCAGGAATTATGATGTTAATTTTCTTCCCTTTTCTTACAGGCACCTTTTATTATGGCGGATGTTTGTAACGATAACACGAATGCATACGTACAATCGTACATACCATAGAGATTACAAGACAATAACACATAATTCTTTTCATATTTTCAAATGGGGCACGTCCACTGACACAGACTGTTTATAACTAAATACGGAATTAATACAGTTATAGGTAATTAGTCATGGAGTAGGATTTTCAATGTTTTCATGATATAAGGACTTGATTTACCACAAACGTCAGACACGAGTGTTGAGGGAATACCTCACTGTGTGCAATATACAGACTGTTCCAAAAAAGGTGATACAAAATAATAAATCATGAAGCTCTTAATGATTTTGAACAACTTTTACTATGGGTTCAAATATGAAAACTCAAGAAAAAAAACGACATTTATATAGTTGTTCTATAGAAATGGGCTTACCAAAATGGGTTGACCAAAATTTATAGAAGTTGATCTCATAGTTGCATGCTGCACAGCAGATAATATGTCGGCCCTGTAAATATATTTATAAGATCACATTAATGTATCACGCAAGATCCGCAATGCTACACTATCAATTTTCCTTTTGATTTTTTTATTTTTAAGTTTCATAGGGTTTTATTTCCATCCATACCGCTCAAACTCTCGATTTGGTACTTGGTAATTGGTCCTTCGTAATAGGTACTTGGAATTGAAGGCGATTATGGGTATTAGTGGAAAATACCTCCTAATGCGTCCATATGTATAGGTTATAGGAGAAGCGTTTGTCCAGCTGTGGACTAATAATTAAAGGTTGATGGTGTAGTGTAATGTGGCTGATGTGATAAGACTTTGGTACCTCATTTATAAGTTTTAGTCATCGAAGCATCAGTACCATTAATAACTACCACGCCTAATTGGTTTAGTGTGGTGATTCAGATTAAGACGATTAGGCACTAATTAGTAATTAGCATAGGGTATACCCCAATAATTTTAAGCTTAGTGGTGCAGTCCGTTAATCCTTACGTAAATGAATTTTCTTATTTTATTATAAGCTTACGTATAAAACTTTTGACAATTGTCATACTTAGGCAAACTATGGAAAAATAGTAAATTACATGCCAAGGCCGTTTAAGTGGGAAATGTCTCGGATGACGTGTAATTGTAGTAATTGTAACATGTGATCCGAGGCTTTCCCATTTAACGGCCGAGGTGTGTATATTATTTTTCTGGTCAGGCGGCAGGCGGCAACTTAGTTTAGCGCAGCGGCCGGCAAAGTCCTGTTTGCCGGCCGGAGGGCAGAATAGTACACATTATGACACAAGTGCGAAAAACATGAAATTCCTTTTAGCACGTGTCTAGTACGACGTTTTTAGTACGGATGGCCCTCCGAAGTTTTGGACTTGACGTAAAATGAGCCACTTCTCGCACTAGCGCGTAAAAAAGGCACCATCTGTACTAAAAAGACAGATATTGATGGTGTTTTTTTTACGCACTAGTGTAAGAAGTGGTTCATTACCAGTGGTCGGATATCCCGGTGCAACACCAGGGGATACCAAGTCGAAAAGTTAATATGGATATGACCTAAATACCCGGGTTTAGTTTGAAAAAAAAAATAGATTTGATAGGTATACTTAAAAAGGCAGTTCAAATTGCGAACATAAACGAAATCTTTGGGCGTTTTCACAAACCGTTGTTCAAAACACTTTTTTTTAATTCGGAAAAGTTTGGGCTTGTTCGACTCAGGATCACGAGCTCTTTTAATTCTGATAGGTGAAAAAAACTGTCTCACAATTTTCGAAAAATTTTTAATTTCTTCCATTACGCTATCGCCATACAAAATCTATAAAAACGATAGCGTAATGGAAAAAAAAAACTTTTTGGACAATTTTTTCTCCTAGTAGGATTGAAAGAGCTCGTGATCCTAAGTCGAACAATCCCAAACTTGTCCGAATTAAAAATAACGTGTTTTGAACAACGGTTTGTGAAATCTGAAGTGTATCTTTACAAATTTGCTCCAATGACATCCGTAGAAATGGAAAGGACTTTTTAGGCGTACAAATGGATTTTAGATGTGAAAAGGAATCGATTGAAAATAGAGAGTCTAGAGAAAATAATTATATGCTATTTTAACTTTATAGAACCTAGTAAGCCATAATTCTTTCATAAAATACATATATTTACTCTAATGTGTCTGCATAGGGTGTGTCAAGTCTTCATGCTTAAAAATGTTTGATTTTATGTTACATACACGAGGATGTTTAATCCGTAAACAGGTATATTTTTTCTAACTTAGTAATTGATGACCTCAGGAAGACCATGTACCATTTTGTGGTTATTGGATACAATTTTACTTTAACTTTAAATTAATACAATTTTGAGGTATCTGCGGGAGACCTAAAATGTTTAATTTAGGCTGGGTATGGATATTGTTTTAATCCTGATCACGGATTAAAATAGTCGTGTATTATATGATATTTCTGTTTTTTTTACGTTCACAATTTCTAGAAGTGGAATCTATTGTGCCTTAGTAAAAAGCTTCTATTTTTAAAGCTAAACTCTTTTATTTAAGAATATTCATACCAAAAGGCTATTTGGTACTAAGGTCAATATTAAACATAACCTATCTTTTAAAATAATTGTCGAAATCGCATAATAATAAACGCGTATGTACATGCACTTATTTTGCGATACAAAATATTACTAAACTTTACTGGATGTAATTTTGTGGAATCCCGTGGTATATCCATATTAGTATAATGTTTGAGGTCATTCACCCCTTGTTGCACCGGGATATCCGACCACTGTTCATTACAGTGGTTCTGTACTTAAAAACGTCGTATTACACTGTTCGTAAC
This sequence comes from Thaumatotibia leucotreta, assembly GCA_025490895.1. Lineage (NCBI taxonomy): Eukaryota > Metazoa > Arthropoda > Insecta > Lepidoptera > Tortricidae > Thaumatotibia > Thaumatotibia leucotreta. Next base: position 23,082 of record JALPQI010005324.1, on the reverse strand, counting down.
TCGTGTCGATTTAAAACACTCCCTTCGGTCATGATTGAATTTATCGCCACTCGTTTCGAACTTCATTTTGTTTCATACTTGTATTGTAATTTACTATTTACATATTACGTGATTTTCATTGCGTCAAATACTAAAATAGGAAAGGGGCTGGAGTACCTCCTACACTTGTGAGTTTTTACGTAAGTTGTAAGGATGGAGCTGTACTATGAAATGACATAGTGATATTTCAGATTTTGCCTCTCATTCCTTAGTATAGCTCCGTCCCGTTGTATCTAATTATCGTGCTACGCATCACTTTCGCACTTGCATACTAGTCAGAAAAGGACGGCAACGCCGACAAACGATTAGACGCGGTACCATCATAAGCCTACAGGGGGGTTTTACCCTACGAACAAATAAAACATGGAAGCCGCACGCCATAAGTACTAAATTGAAATGAAATGAATTTATTAGCACAAAACATAACTTAAAATTATATTATATTAAAAACAGAGATATCGAAGTTGTGCCAAAGGGCCCTCACTCAGCTTGTTGTCACGTAGTGCACCGCAGGACACACTACGCAACGCTGATTTTCAGTGAGGCCCGAATTGCCTTTCAAAACGGTCCTGAATTTTAGTTGACTAGTGTCACCCCCCCTCTTCAATGCATCACAGTAATGAATTTCAAAATCAACTTATAAAAACGTAAACCGCGATTTAAAAATAGTTACTAATGCGATTCAGTGTAGGTTCAGGGAAACGGACAGAGATATAACACTCGTATAGCCTTGTCCCTTTCTCTCGGCCTAACTGAATCACATTAGTACGTCATGGTAAACCATAGCATAGCTTTGCTATTATAAAAAGGATAGGCGCTTTATTGAACATTCGCCGTATAAATATGCAGCAACATAAATATGCTGTGATAACTTTCACAATAATATCCTAACAAAGAGTCGGCAAACTCACATAAACCAAATAAATACAACTACAACTATAAATAAAATGAGTAGAGCTCATTTGCAATAATTTCGTTGTCAACCGCACTGATAAATGTATAGTTTTGATTGATGGACAGTGATATAAATATCATAATACCAGTTACAAATATAACTATGAGAAGATAAATTAGCTCTTATCAGACCTGTAATTAACTCAGTTCTGTCAATTAATGAAAAAGTATTCATTTGGAATTTCAACGTTAGATACCTACTCGTAGTCTGAATTATTTTGATAATTTTACTAAAAATATATGAAGGGTCCACTGAACATATGAATGTCTAATCAATTCAAATTACAGAAGGTAAAACCACCTTACTTTTAACAGAATAAGGTGTGAATTCGTCATGATTTTTGTAAGCACTTGACATGTTTTTTCCGTGGACCCTTCATATGCATGTTATTTTCTTCGGTTACCGCGATAGTTATTCGGACAATAAAACTTTAGTACCTAATGGATTATATGTACCTATCGTGTAGTAACGTATATCGTGCAGTGTACGTAAAGGTATTAAATATATATAACCCGTTTTTCCTTAGTTGCTTTATCTTTATTTTATTTACTCATATCGTTAAAATATACAGTGACATAAATAAAAAGTAAAAATTTACTCAATTAAGGCACAGTCTGAGATAATCATACTATCTCTTTCTTACCCTAATGTTATCGACTCAAAAAAAGAGATGCATATAGCGATTTGTTCCTACTGTTACCACCAAAGTTGGACGGACTATTATATTAATTATTACAAAAAGTACTTCTACACCTTTAGAAATTAGTGAAAATACTTGCTGCGACATTGTGATATAATAATACGCCAGTACCCGAACCCAATTAAATCTAATTAATATAATTTGAATCAATTAGCTGAAACTACAAAAAAAGCTCAATTGTTCAACTAGATCCTCATTAAATAAATCAAATCACGCAGTCAAATACCGCATTAAATCCTGTACAAACAGGAACTACAATTGCGTGCTCGAAATACTAATGAGATATACTTGTGCATTTAAATATCATTAACAGATAGTGAGTGTGGAGACACCATTTCAAATCAGTCGCGACGCCTAGAGGGTGTCAAACGAGTAAATATTAAAAAAAAGTTTTAAAAGTTAAAATTCAAAATTCGTGCTCGAAATGCAAGATGGTGCGGTACTGTGTTGTGTTTTGTTTCTTTGTGTTTTGTTTTGAAATTGCTTTGGTGGATGGTTTGAAAGTATCTCAGAAGGGTGTTTGTGTTTCCAAACATACGTGAGTATTTTTTTACTAGTAATATAGCCGTTAGAATATGGTTTACGGAGATAAATATAAATGTCATAAATAACTATCTAGTCCCACACGCCATTAAAGCTTATGTTATGGACGTAGGTATTAAGCGACAAAATAAACACAGATGAAAGTACACAGAAAACAGCTATGATTGCTACAAATACGGGCATTTTCACTTTTAAGGACACCCAATTAGCGTGACATTTTCAAACCTTAATTGCAGTCAAATTTATAACGACAATTAAGTACAATATCTTTAGGAATTTAAACTTCATCGGCGTTTTTATATTATAATATGGCTTAAAGTTTGTAAAATGAACACCAAAACCCAGTTATTATCGAAATTTACAAAGCTCACTGAAATTAAGGTTTTTTAACTTCACGCTAATTGGGTGACCCAAAAAGTGAAAATGCCCATATGCGTTAGTGATAAATATATACTACAAAAGATATACTTCAAACGGGATTCGAACCCGGGATGTACGGGGCGGGCGTCCAATTTTCCATGCCAGCTATAGTTGCCAATTTCTAAGGATGAACTTTTGACAGTTATAAATTAATCCTTAATAATATGAGGGTAAGACTCACAATTTCTTCGATAGCCTTAACGTCATATACATAAGGCTCATTTTGAAACTGTCAAAAGTTCATTCTTAGTAATAGGAAACTATAACGTAGTCGACGCCCTTAGGCGTGGAGAGTTCCGTAGAAAATCTAAGAATATTTAAGAATAAATTAAAAGTTATAAATATTAGTCATATACCAAAGAAAAACGACCAAGATCACCTAACGTCGGAGGTGGGGATCGAACCCACGTGCTCAGCTTTCGCGGCTGATGCCTGCACCCCTCAGCCACTCGGTCTTACGACCCATCTTGGTCTTTTTTCTTTCGTATATGACATCTAATATTTATAATTTATATAGTATTAAGTAGTGTGACTACTGGGGAAAAATAAAAAGTACAAATCAAAATATTTAGTCAATAAATAATTTGTTTTGTGTTTTCATAATACGTTCAATAAATTAAAAGATTTGAAAACAGGCCAATACTATAGAATTTGTGTAATGGTCTTGTTATCGGATGATTTCTAAATTTAAAATAGTTACTTAACCTTTAATTCAACAAAGTCCAAAATTACCGGATAAGATAAAAAGGCACGATCGCAATTTCGTTATAATATTTTGTCAAACAGTTTTCGATAAGCGATAAAAATTTAACGATCACACACACAGCAACCCTACCACGAACTTCGAAATTCGAGGATTTGTCTCTGTCTCTCTAATGACGCCTTCGTTGGAGTGACAGAGACAAATACACGAAATTATGAAGTTTATTTTATTTTCATATTAACAACTAAGCAGGTTAAACCTAATACAATAGCGCCTTAACTAAGCTTAAACATAAACGATATAATGGGGTAAGACAAAAAACTACCTGTATACGCTGTGCCAAGACGACTTTTTGCCTTCTTACCCTACCTTATCTTCTTATCTAATTTGTCCGAAGTTCGTTTTATCATGCCAGCTGAGGAACCCTAAAGAGTAACTCATTGACCATGCATTACTCGATACAATGGTGATTCTTCGATATGCATTAAAGTGTATATTAAGTATGCATGTAATATTAAGTATGTATGATATTTAAATGCGCGTTGGTGGCCCGTTCCACACGCAACGGAAGTGAGGATTTAGCACATCCTGTGATGTCGAAAAGAATATTTAAGTACAAGGCATCAATGGTATAAAAAAATACATTTCTCACACGAGTCTCGAAGATAACTATTAAAAGATTTAGCAAAACTAGATGTCCTTCGACCCATTATGAGGATCTTCGTCAAGAGTCCGCTCCCCCTCCTCGTCCGTTTTCATATTTTAAATTTCATGATAACACTATTGCCAAATAGACAAATAATAAGGTTTATTCTCGTTAATCAAATAATCATGGTTCTCTAAATCATCTCCGAAAATTGTTTGTACGAATATTACATCGCAACCATTTTTTCGCATAAAGTAATTTCGCCGAAAGATCATGTTCCAATTGAATCTTATGAAATCGTTTCATTTCCCAACTAAAGGGTTGGCAATTTTATCTTTGGGCTTGGTTTTAAATTGGAACTTTTTATAATGCAAATTTTCATGATGGTTTAGCTGGCATTTAGTTAACTGAATAATTACCGATGTTTTATGTTTATGTTTTTTTAATAACAGCTCACACGGGGTTTTATATTATGTTGATAAACAATTGAAAGTCGGGTTCTAAACAGTCATTTAGATGAAACTGATAAGGGAACCCAATGCCGAGGGAATAACAAAACAGTCGGTTCTGGCTGTATGGTCGCAGTTTCTCGTCGTCGTACCTAACAAGTCACTGTGAAATGTTTTTTTAACGGTATTTTTTGTAGGCAAGTTCAGATACATAGGTACATGCTAAACAACAACAACAACAGCAGGTAATGTGCTGGTACTTAGTATCTTAGAGGAGTCAGAAATCTGTATATATTTTTTGACTATGGTTCTTTTTAACTAATTAGCTTCATATTTGTCTAAGCAAGTAGGTACATGAGTAATCATAATTTAAAAATTCGTTTTAAATGTGTATTTTTTACATAGTTCTAACACTGGCGAAACGTTATTCGTGTAATAGTTATTAGGCATAGTGAAAGGTTTGACAAATGATCAGTATGCTAAAAGTATTGTGTCATTACAATACTCCGTTTTATAACAACTCTGCCAAATGAAACGTTGTCATACAAAAATTTGCTAATTGTTGGTTGTCAAAGTGAACCATCGGCGAAATGTTGGTTGGCAAATGAAATTCGGACAAAAAAATTTCGTAGAAAAGGCAGAACCCCAATAATCATTAATGAGACTATGCCTTGTAAGATGTACAAGTCTACGAGTATGGTACATCTTACAAGCCATTGGTAAATGGTTAAAGAATCTCCACTATTTCATTTTATTTCGAAATACAGGGCGTCCCAAAGTTGTGGGACATGAAGCGGAAGTACCTTAAATATCGTAGATAGGATATTTCACTGAAAGAAGACTTTATTTTATTTTGAAAATTAATAATACTGCATTAAAAAAAATAGCTTTTTCTAGGCATCGAAGCTACTTTAATAGGAAAATTTTTTTCGTAATTTTATGATGTGATTCGAAAGAATTGATAAAAAATTTAAAAAAATTCTAAGAAATATAGTATCTAAAACTAAAAGAATAACCAAACAAGTTTGTTTCAAAATTCGAGAAAAAAATTTTTTGATTCTATTTGTGGGTGGAGCAAGTAATTAAAAAAAACTTTGAATGCAGAATTAGTAAGTTTTTAAAATAAAATAAAGTCTTCTTTCAGCAAAATACACTGTCTACAATATTTAAGGTACTTCCCCTTCATGCTCCATAACTTTGGGACGCCCTTTATACTAGAACGGATCTAATTTATACATACTAATTATTTATATACCTATTGTTTCTATTCATACTTATTATAATTTTTATAATCCTTATTTAAGTAGGGCTACATAGGCAAACTTTCAAAAAACTACCGCATTTGGAAATATACCTTTTAATTTCCAGAGTAACAAAAACGAGACCAAAGACCATTCTTGTACCCACGGGCAAATGGTGTGGCACCAAGAAGTGTACCGTCAAGCAGACACGCAAGCAAGTAAGTTCAGCATCATCATCACTACATAGTATAAAATAAAGTCAATTTTTCTGTCCCTGTGTCCCTTTGTACGCTAAAATCTTTAAAACTACGCAACTAATTATGATGAGATTTTTTTAATAGGTAGGTTATTCAAGAGGAAGGTTTTATGTAGGTATAGTACCCGTGCGAAGCCGGGGCGGGTCGCTAGTTATAAAATATTCTATGGATCTTTTTATCTTTTGTTGAGGAGCGAATCATATCTATTCATTTTGAACGTAGGTGGCTTATACCGAATTTCGATAATCGTAAATTTCGAAGCTGTCTCTCTCATTCTGTGCCCTACCACGAACTTTGAAATGCGCAAATTTCAGGGATTTTTCTATATGACTCTAATGACGCCTTCGTTGGAGGAGTTGGGGTTCGCGGTAGTGGGCTTGAAGGTATGTTTGATAGAGAGACAGTCAAAAATTCAAGTGCCTCCAATGACCTCCCCCCTCTCCCCTTGGATCCGCTATCATCACTACATAGTACAAAACAAAGTTGCTTTCTATGTCCCTATAACTATGAAACCGATTTTGATGCGGTTTTTATAATAGATAAAAATTTGAAACATATAATAGCGCCGGTTGAAAGGCAAAACCAACTATTTCCGTAAAACATCTTTTAGCAAATACTATTCTATGTCATTGGCATAAAATACGATTTGTCAAAACCAACTTCAAGGAAATAGTTGTTTCTGCCTTTAACCCGACGATTATTAGAGAAGAGGAAGGTTTTAGTGTTAGTATTATTCCCGTGCGAAGCCAGGGCGGGTTGCTAGTTAAGTATTCAATTACAAATACAATGATTTCTTTTGGACAACCCTACACTCCAAATTCTTTTAATTCTGGAGCCCTATTCGTACAAACGTCAACATTTAACGGAGTGCGCAACTCCTTTGTCAGTTCCTGTATTGGCGATGATACAAAGTCTCAACACTTGTCTCCTTCCAGAAATACACCGTAGTCACCAACCAGCTGATGTGCTGTAAAGGCTACGTCTACACCAGCGACACCGACTCCTGTGCCCCAGTCTGCAGCACCGGTTGCACAAACGGGACCTGCATAGAACCAGATCTATGCCAGTGCACCCCACCCTTATACCTCGATGGTATCACTAAGAACAAATGCCTAACGCCTACCTGCGACCATCCTTGCGTAAATGGACAATGCTCTGTGAATAATACTTGTAAATGTAATGAAGGATATACAGAACACAACGCTACGCATTGCAGTGTTAACTGTACAGGGTCTTTGGATTGTGTGTCGTGTGAACGTGGATATAGACTTAGTGGTGGCGTGTGTGAACCAGTGTGTGACCCCCCTTGTGATGGAAAGTGTGTAGCGCCGGATACTTGCGAGTGTGGAGGACCCAATTTGTGTGGAAAGAAGCTATATAGTTGTGTTGGAGAGTGCAGAGCCAATGGGACTTGCTGGACGACGAAAAAGTAAGTACCAAACTCTATTCATATTATTCATAAACTCCTAACTTAATAAGCCGCTAAGCATTGTTTGGTCCTTTCTATCTTACAGACATATTGATAAGACCGAAAGGGACAAATAATACTTTGCTAAGTTCGGAGACGTTTATGAATAAGCGGGTATATATTTAAAAAATTTAAATATCGTCGCTACTAATTAAACCTCGGATCTAAAGGAATCAATTCATGGAAATTTCCTACGAACAAATAAAACATGGAAGCCGCACGCCATGCTAAATTGCCTTTCAAAAACGGTCCTGAATTTTAGTTGAAAAGTGTTGAAATTCAATTGTGTGAATTTCAATATCAACCTATAACAACTAAAAGCGCCATTTCAAAATAGTTGTGGTTGGCCCATCAAAGTTTTGATTGGCTACATTCTATGATAAACATTTGTCAAAGATGTTGCGCCGAAATATGCGCGGTGTTAAAAGAAATAAGAATAGCGCTGTGTTCTGCCCATTTTGGCACAATAGAACAACTGTTTTCGGGGGCATTTTTGAGCTGGCGTTAAACGTCCATGTTACCTATATAATTTTGGTCGCAGGAAATTTCACATTTCTTTCACTGTGAATACTGGTGTTATTTCAAAAAGTGAGTGTAGATACGAGATCGAGTAATTATAGATAAATTATACATAGGTATATTATCATGTTGAACAATCTATATAATGTATCTAAAGGTGGATTTAGACCAAACGAGCGCATACTTATTCTATCACTCACTACGAATTTCGACGAATCACGTTTTGTGAACGAATTTCGTAGAGTGGGGGATAGAAGAAAAAATATCGAGTCAACCGAGGATTCAAACCCAAGTCCTAAGCTTTCGCGGATGATAGTAAAGCCACTCAGTAACCCGGTTTCAGCGGATAGGGTCGAATTTCTGGCTTACACGGTACGTCCAGCAGTGGACTGAGATAGATGATGTGACACCATAGTAGACATATTTTGTAGTTCAGAACATAGATTCATGGCCTGTGCTGCAAGTTATCTGGAGTCACAATCTAGGGAAAGTTCTGTTCCCATCCAGTAGATGAAATTTTTAGTTCAATATTTTTTTCTATATCCATTGTAATTGATTAGATTGATTAGATTCGTATTGTGAAAGTACAAATCTAATTATTTATTAACTAAATATTTTGATTTGTACTTTTTATGAATCTATTGTAATTCCTTTTATCGTGTACTGTACACTAAGTTGATCAGCATGCTTGGTATGTTACTGTAAGTGTTGATTGTAAACTTTATAAATACATAAATAAATAGTTTCAATAAAACGTGTATCTTTATGTGAATCGTCAACTTTAAATGCCGCTTCGGAGGTTATCTCCGCTATCAAGGCAGGAAGTTCATATCAATGTTGCAAAAAGGGCCTCACTAGCAAAGATACTCTTAAGCTGATGTCAATGAACTTATTGGCATTGTAATAAGGCTTAAAATGGATTGCTAAAGGGTCGATAGAAGCTAATACATAGATATGTATTTAATAGTCTAATTATGAGGAATAATGGAGTTTTTGCCACAAGCCAAATTAGCTCTTTCGTTAAAAAAACTGTTCATAATATTAATTATTAAATTTTGTCAGCCTCTGTAGCCTAGTTGGTAGTGACCCTGCCTACGAAGCTGTAGGTTCTGGGGTCGAATCCCGGCGAGGGGCATTCTTTGTGGATTTATTTATCACAAATGTTTGTTCCTTGGTCGTGGCTGTGTATGTATCTAAGTATCTATACGTATCTATCTATTATATATATCGTCGCCTGGTACCCACATCACAAGTCTTAATTGAGCTTACCGTGGGACTAGGTCGATTTGTGTGAGATGTCCCAAGATATTTATTTATTTTTTTTAACTTTCAATCTCAATTTTGAATGGTTTTCATTGACAGAACTATATTACAATGACTTCACAATCAACTTACCGTCAACCGATCTTACCGATTTTATTGATTTCCGTTAAAAATTAAAGGGAAGCTTATTTAGGTTAAAAATAGTACTACGAACTAAGAAACACTAAGAAACTGGTGTCTTAAATAAATCTTACCGTTATTGAGTTATAAAAAAATAAGTTTAATGACTGAACAAGTGTATTGCAACCTTTATAACATCCTAATGTTACTTATTTTGACATGTGCCGTCACCTAATATCTTATACTTAAGGTTCTCTCACACTTGCCATTTCAATTACTATGCATGAAAACGAAAAAAAAACTTTTTTGAAATTAACAAAAGCCTTCTTTTCTACTTCTGTGTATTGTGTAATAAGAACGTTGTAACATATTTTTTTAAGAGGATTCTTTTGATATATATTTTTGCACTTTACGTTCATTCAAAAATGAAAGTTATTTTTTTCATACACATTGTATGGGAATTTTAATTCTTGATTTTTTTGGTTCCTTACAGGCTTTTGATCCTACCCAGAAACAAGATCGATTGGCATAAAAGTATTGCCAAAAATTGCCATTTTCACGCACCCTGTATGTTTTTTCCAAAATCTGTAAACGCCGATACTCTGGATCTGTTACCTGCCCTCACTGACCCAAAAAGAATTTTCATCATGCATAAAAATACCGATCAAGCTTACATTTCTAAGGAGATCGTATTTGTTTAATCGTTGTCGTGACGAACCTAACTGAAATTAAGGTTTTTTAAAGTCACACTAATCGGGTGTCCCTGAAAGTGAAAATGCCCAATTGCCCATAAATATCTTAATTAAATAGGTATAAGATAAAAAGCTTTGCTACTAGGTGATTTTAAATTTCATAAGAGCAATGTGATCGATATAAGACATTGCTATGATTAATTGGACAGGATTTTAATACTACTACTTAAATTATTTAGCTACTCAATAGTTAAGTCAGTATTTCAACATATTATTTTGTTATGAATTAACAAAATCGTTTTAATTTTATGAAACTTGTAAATTATTTACTCATTCTTCTTTCTTTCTTTATTTTTTTTTGTCCCAATGCAAACACATAAATATAAGTATTTAAATTTTTAATTTATATTTGTAGTTAGCTTTATTTTTACTTAGTTTAATATTTGTAGTTAGTTTTTTTTTATTAGACTTAATTATTTTTCTGTTTTTAGTATTTACATGTTTTCTTTAATATTTGAATGCAAAGATTTAGAGCAGATGTATAATTTGCTCAAAGTTAAAAAAAAAAACTTAAAAATACCGTAAAATTGTAAAAAGTAAGTACATTTACTTTGATCCTCCCTCTATTGTCTTCGTTTATTAATTCATTGACACAATTATCTGTTTTCAATCTGTGTATGGCTTAACATAAATTCCAATATGTATGCAATAATTCCGTCTGAGTCACAGGAAACAATCCCGATTGCTATTCGCTAGCAGCTCATTTCTATGCACGATTGTCTTTTGTCCCCGATCAGCGGCCCTACCGCGAAAAACGAAATTCATAAATTTTGAGGATTTGTCTCTCTCACTCTAATCACGCTATCGTTTGAGTGACAGAGAAAAATCCTCTAAATTATACGAATTTCGATTTTCGTGGTAGTAGGCTAGTGGCCTTAGCCAACTAAAAATGTGCTATCTGTTGGGAGACATCTTAGTCTTGAAGGTTTTAGTTCAATTGTTGCCAACATTACTGTGAGGCCATGTAAATGATAATCACAAATTAAAAATAAAAGAAGTAAAAAAAGTTTTAAGTTAAACGGTTTTTATTGCACCAAAAACTAGAAAATAAAAATTTGTTATAACTAACCGTAGATGCAACTTTCTGTAGATTACTCACGTGAAACTATTATCACTGTAGTTTTCCCAAGTCGGATGCTGAAAGCCACGTTTAGCCTCTATGTCAGTGGATTAAGCGTTACCTAATCGGAAACTTTTACCAAACTGAAATAAAAACGTGGGGCGTACGCAATTGTGATTACGCTATAGTGACTTATAGTTATTTAAAAACACACATTATAAATCAAGACAGCAATAGTGTAATAAGTTTTGTTCTGGCCTTGATAAAAGCTATTTAGTGGAAGTGATGGAACAGATGGATGATTAATTGCAAAATTAAAGCTACAATTACATATTTTGAACTTGTATGTTTCTTTCTTCATAATAACGCCCCACGTTTTTATTTTAGTTTAGTAAAAGTTTCCGATTAGGTAACGCTTAATCCACTGACATAGAGGCTAAACGTGGCTTTCAGCATCCGACTTGGGAAAACTACAGTGATAATAGTTTCACGTGAGTAATCTACAGAAAGTTGCATCTACGGTTAGTTATAACAAATTTTTATTTTCTAGTTTTTGGTGCAATAAAAACCGTTTAACTTAAAACTTTTTTTACTTCTTTTATTTTCAAGTTTTTAGTGCAATTATTAAGTTAATTTCCGATACTATACCGATGTTGTTTGTAATATGTAATACAATTATGCATGCTAAGTAGCGTTTATACTCTCGCGCTTTCATCACGAATCACGACACATATGTAAACGTAATGGACATTATTTTATGTGTAACGGGAGGCGAATCCCTGCTGAATAGATATTTTAAGAAATCCGACACCATTTTTTTAAATTTAATAGCTCGATTGACAAATAAAAACCAAAGGCTCGGCGTGGTTAATGTAAGGTTGAATGCCCGAACCGAAGTATCTCAAATGGACGTGTTATTCATACAATAAGTACCTTAGATAACAGAGATCTGACAATAAGGAATATATCAATCAATTTGGTTTATTGAGAATTTCAAGTTTTTATACAAGTCGAATTTCGAGACTAAAATATAAACTCATTCTCTGAGTCGACCAACCGGAGGACCGCAGGTCTGACGGAAAGTCCGACACGAACCGAGGGCCTAAAGGGTCAATCCATGCAATCTATCAACCGGAGGGCCATAGGCCCGACGGCACTATGGCACGCACTACGTGAATCCGAGAGACTCACTCTCTCTGTATATCAACTGGAGGACCGCAGGTCCGAGTGCACGTCCTACGCAAACCACCTGCGCTGTCAGCCTATCAACCGGAGGGCCGCAGGCCCGACAGCTGGCCCTACACGATTCACTCACGCTGTCACTCTATCAGCTGGAGGGCCGCAGGCCCGACAGCTCGCCCTACGCGAACCACTCACGCTGTCACTATATCAATTGGAGGGCCGCAGGTCCGTCGGCTCGCCCTACGTGAACCACTCACGCTGTCACTCTATCAGCTGGAGCGCCGCAGGCCCGACGGCTCTCCCTATGCGATCCACTCACGCTGTCACTTTATCAGCTGGAGGGCTACAGGCCCGACGGCTCACCCTACGCGAACTACTCACGCTGTCACATTATCAGCTGAAGGGCCGCAGGCCCGACGGCTCGCCCTACGCGAACCGCTCACGTTGTCACTCTATCAGCTGGAGGGCCGCAGGCCCGACGGCTCGCCCTACGCGAACCACTCACACTGTCACTCTATCAGCTGGAGGGCCGTAGGCCCGATGGCCCGCCCTTCGCGAACCACTCACGCTGTCACTCTATCAGCTGGAGGGCCGCAGGCCCGACGGCTCGCCCTTCGCGATTCACTCACGCTGTCACTCTATCAGCTGGAGAGCCGCAGGCCCGACGGCTCTCGCTATACGATCCACTCACGCTGTCACTCTATCAGATGGAGGGCCACAGGCCCGACGGCTCGCCCTACGCGATTCACTTATGCTGTCACTCTATCAGCTGGAGGGCCGTAGGCCCGACGGATCGCCCCACGCGAACCACTCACGCTGTCACTCTATCAATTGGAGGGCCGCAGGTCCGTCGGCTCGCCCTACGCGAACCACTCACGCTGTCACTCTATCAGCTGGAGGGCCGCAGGCCCGACGGCTCACCCTACGCGAACTACTCACGCTGTGACATTATCAGCTGAAGGGCCGCAGGCCCGACGGCTTGCCCTACGCGAACCGCTCACGCTGTCACTCTATCAGCTGGAGGGCCGTAGGCCCGACGGATCGCCCCACGCGAACCACTCACGCTGTCACTCTATCAGCTGGAGGGCCGCAGGACCGACGGCCCGCCCTTCGCGAACCACTCACGCTGTCACTCTATCAGCTGGAGGGCCGCAGGCCCGACGGCTCGCCCTTCGCGATTCACTCACGCTGTCACTCTATCAGCTGGAGAGCCGCAGGCCCGACGGCTCTCGCTATACGATCCACTCACGCTGTCACTCTATCAGATGGAGGGCCACAGGCCCGACGGCTCGCCCTACGCGATTCACTTATGCTGTCACTTTATCAGCTGGAGGGCCGTAGGCCCGACGGATCGCCCCACGCGAACCACTCACGCTGTCACTCTATCAGCTGGAGGGCCGCAGGCCCGACGGCCCGCCCTACGCAAACCACTCACGCTGTGAGTCTATCAACTGGAGGGCCGCAGGCGCGACGGCTCGCCCTACGTGAATCACTCACGCTGTCACCCTATGAGTCTATCAGCCGGAGGGCCGCAGCAATGACATACGGTACTAAACTGTAGTCGCTTACAATGGGCCTCATAAGAAGGCTCAAAGTCACCCAAAGGGCAATGGAGAGGCCTATGCTAAGAGTCTCTCTGCGAGATCGGATTACAAATGAGACCATCCGCAGCAGAACCAAAGTAGCCGATATAGCTCTTCGAATCGCTAAACTGAAGTGGGCGGGGCAAGGCAGGTTTTCGAGTGGCGGTCACGTACCGGAAGGCGCAGCGTGGGTAGGCCCCCCACAAGTTGGACTCATGACCTGGTGAAGGTCGTTGGATGCGGTCGTCACAGGGCCGGTCCTTGTGGCAATCTTTGGGGGGGGGTCTATAATCACCAGTGAACGTCTTTCAGCTGATATGATGATGATGATGATAATTAAATCCGTATGTTTCTACCAAATATCTAAAGCAGTACTGCAAAATCTACATATCGCTAAACCTAGTGGTTGTGGCAGGCAGTAACACTGGAGTATCAGATTTGAGGAGTTGGATGTTAGTATTAAATTCGCATGTTTCTACTTAATATCTAAAGAACTTCTTTAAAATCGAGATATCGATACTTAAAAGATAAACCTTGCGGTTATTGTAGGCAGTACTGCAGCATCAGGAGTGAGGAGTTGGAAGTCAAGATCAGGCTGTTAGTATTTGATTATGCCAAACATGCTATACTTTCATTTTCACGTAACTAACACTCTCGGGTAAGGTAAGCAGTACGTCTGCAGCATCAGGCTTTGAGGATACAAGGATACAAATATTATAATATTGCATTGTCATGGGGACTTGATAAGAGTTCCAAATTTTATTGATTTCGGTGCAGTAGAAGTGGTCGAAAAATCGATCACAAAATTTGAAGCATCGACGACAGTTGATACGCGGTGAAGTTAATAAAAACCGTTTAAAAAACCGACTTCAACTGATTTCTCCAACGGAACCATCTCGATTTGTTTTGACGCCGGTTAAAAAAAGAATCGTCGAAATCGATTGGCGTGATATTTGGGTTTCTTTTCGTTGTCTTATTTTGTGTCCCTAAAAAACGTGACACAGTTGTGATTTTTGTATGAGATGATGTTTTGTTTCCAATTTTTGATGTGTGGATTAAAATTTAGTGTGAAAAAGAAATACAAGTTCACCGGATTTTTTAAATATATACCGAGTCGACTAAAATCGTGACAGAGTGGTATAAAACAAGACAACGAAAAGAATTTTGACCCATTTCCTATACGAATCCAAAAATTACCTACTTATATTATTTATGTTATTAATCTCTTACATTCTTATATTGTGCTAGCAAATCAGGTTATCAAATTCGCATTTAATTATACTCAATGTTTGAGGTTTTTTTGAAGTTGGCGATAAGACCATGCTGTTGATTATGAAATGAAAATGATAATTATAGTTTTATTTCCATTTTTAAATTACAAAAGCACTAATACTTACAATAATTTACTTTCAAAATATCAAATACTCGACGCACACTTTTTAATCAGAGCGGGGTGGGCACCCCGTGAAAAAAAAAGAAATAATTTTTAGGTTTTTTTTTTCTTTTTCTACTGGCTCACGGAATAAAAATGAATATAAGTGGTCTATACTTAGTAGCGAGCTTCAAATACTTAGATCGTTTTGTAACTTGTCTGATTCTGTATAGCAACATACTATGCTTTAGCAGTATTTGCTGTTAAAATCAATACAAAGTAAAATGCCTTCTACTGTTAAATGTTAACGGTCGATACTTAATATATTAACAACCTAATTAATGTAAACGATTCGCGTTCGTGATGGTCGTTCACTGTTTTGTTTGTCTCTGATTGGTGCAAAATAAAAGCAATAGCGTACCTAAATAAAGGAAACACTTACTTACTTACTTACTCCTCTAGCACAGCGACCCAAAGGAGCATTACATGAGTTGTCCCGTACAAACGCGTGAATATTTCGATAGTTAGAGTTTTCTTCCGAGTTAATAGTTATTACATATATTTTTGAGTAATTTTTTACTCCTCTAGTCACAAAAGAGAACTTCGATAAACCCACAATTTTGAGAAAAACCGTGTTCGTACGAGACATCGGTGGACTTTTTCGTTTAATGCACCCAAAGTGTGTCTTGGCCTCCAATAAAAGAGAACTCCACTGATCACGGTCTTGAGCGACATTTTGCCACTGGTCAATTCCGAGGTAAATTAGCCCTCACAGCAGAGATGGGCATTAATCGATTATTTTTTCAATCAACTAACTAATCGATTAAAGAATTAATCGTCACAAATTAATCGCGATTAATTTAATTGAGATTAACTTAATCGTCGCAGAATTGGATTGACGATTAATAAATCGTCATTTTAATCGACTAAATTACTCAATTAAGAATTTTTCAACACAAAGCATAAATAAAATAATGTATTATCGTTCTTCAACATCCTTTGACGCCACTTGTCAAAAACTGACGAATGCTTTGATATATTATTTACCAAAGGTAACCGCGATTATGAAATACTCGCAGAAAGTCTTAGGTATTGTTATACATCGCTTCAGGTATAAGTCTATTAGGGTAACCTGAATTTACGATTCACAAAAATCCTGATATTAATCGAAAAAAACAAATCTAATTAAACAATCGATTATGGATTTAATCGCTCGTATTTAATCGTCGATTAATTTAATCGTGATTAAATTAGTCGAACAAGAACGATTAAGATTTATTAATCGTCAAATTTAATCATTAATCGATTACTTTTAAGTTAATCTTAATTGTTAATCGTTAGTCGATTACATTTTGCCCATCACTGCCTCACAGCATCCACCAGGCTTCTCAGTAGAAGCACTAAGATCCGCACTTATAAGACCGTGATATTTAAAGGAAACACGGTATTAATAAAATATTCAGTATCGTTTTTTGATTAGGAAAAAACATATGTAGTTCGCCTATTTAGGTGACCGAACGCAAACGAACTTGTTTTTGCAAAATATATTTTTCCTAAATAATCAAATCTTAAACCAATCACAAAACTCTAGAAAAAAATCTATCATGCCTACACTGTACCACTTTACCCAAGTTGCATACAAAATGTTCAATAGTATAGTCGCAAAAACGAACTTTGCGCACGCTTCGCGCGCGGTTATTTCTCTTTTTGACGCACTTGTTATGAAAAAAATCGTCCCTTACACGTGTAAAATCTTTTTTTTAACTCGGGTGATTGTCGCCCTCCTTTCACTCGGGCTCCAACTTTCACCCTCGCCAAAAAAGTTTTCCCGCACTAGTTAGGCAATGTACTATTTTGTCACTTTCATAATAATCATTTAAGAATATGTTAATTTGAAATCCTATGTAATAAACACCTACCAGTAAATTACTGACTGGGTAAGAATTCCATTCGTAGAAAAGTATGAACAAAGTGTACCTACGTGTATTTTTAATAACATTTGTCACTACCCCAACTCCTCCTGCGGGTGTCGTAAGAGTCGACTAAGGGATCGAAGTGTCACTGACCATCATTTGATAAAGCAGCAGCGTCATCATAGTGGACACATTACTGCGATCGCCGATCCGTTTTCCCAGAGTGGCGATTATGGGCATTTACCTCCTAATGCGTCTATACGCATAGTTAATAGGAGAGGCCTACGTCCAGCAGTGGACTTATTATAGGCTGATGATGTTGATGATGAGAATCGCTTAATCTCGTGACTTGCGTTGTTTATTCTAAGAACGTGGTTCCTTATCATGGGTTGGTCGCGTACATGCATCCCTCTCTCACAGCATTGGTACAAGCGAGATGGAAAACAAATTGTGGAGATGCTAATATTTTCTCACGTGGTGGCTTCTTGGTAATGACAGTTGGTCCGGAGTATCAGTTTATGACCTCCGGAGCGACAGACAGACATTAAAACAAAGCTTTGATTCACCCATCGTCTGCACCCTTTCAGTAGGCTGTGTCTACGAACAAATAAAACATGGTAGCCGCACGCCATTCTGAATTGCCTTTCAAAAACGGTCCCTAATTTTAGTTAACAAATGTCACCCGCTCTTCAATGCAATGGTAATGAATTTCAATATCAACCTATAAAAACTTAACCCGCCATTTAAAAATAGTTGTGATTAATTTTTTACCATATTTGCCTCAGTTAGTACATGAAAATTTATAACAAATAACGTATTAAAGTTGCCGCGAATAGAAATTGCAAATAATGTCAACAAACCATTCGAAGAGATCTAAGTATACTATAGCATATATTGTATACTAATCGTTTTGTGACGACTTACCTAATTCGTCGTTGCGCCTATAAAATCCGCTATGAGATTGATTTATGACTTTGAAATAGTAACCTAGCAAGTATATAGTATACAAAGGGTATTAATTGAATTAATTAAAATTCACCACATATCGGTTTTTACATGCGCAACGACGAATAACAAGTATAATAGTAGATTACATGCCAAGGCCGTTTATGTGGGAAATGCCTCAGGTGACGTGTAATTGTAGGCCGAGGCGAAGCCGAAGCCAACAAACATGTGATCCGAGGCTTGGCAATAAAGTCGTGTAAACATATTTTAGGCAACTAAGCTGTAATGCTATCTCTGACGTCGACTGTACCTAAACACAATTATATTATTATAAAACAATAGCAAATGGAAAATTACAGCAGGATGTACAATTGTGCGCGTTATCAATTAATAGTTTATTTATTAATTCTAGTTTTTTTTCCTATTAACAGTATTAACTAGCCAGGGAATAAGGAAACAGTAAATCATTTAATAATATTATTTCCCTATTTCTAGCAAAAGTTAAGACCTAGAACTTGACATTATTTAAATATATAATTAGTTTTACAACAATTTCAACCCTACGTCTTCAATATAATTATGGATTCGGGTCAAAATTCTTTTCGTTGTCTTGTTTCATACCACTCTGTCACGCTTTTAGTTGCTGTTTCGACTCAGTATATAAAAATCAGAATCATCTCATATAAAAAACACAACGTGTCACGTTTTTTAGGGACACAAAATAAGACAACGAAAATAATTTTGATCCTTGCGTTTTGTTTCAGCAAGTGAAGAGCGTTTTTTTTTCAAAAAGGCTGATGTTTGTATAGGTTTTATGGATACATAAGTCCTTTTGGAATTGACTTCTGAATTGATAGTAAATGTTCTTGTTTACATTAACGTGACATACTAGTGCTAAATAGGTAATCACGTGGGACGTGTTCTGATAGAAAAATAACCTACGTCATATGTTGCCTATTGTTATTTTACTTTGTATTGACAATAAAAGGAAATCATATCACTTGGAGGTGTCCATGTATATCATTATGATTATTTGAGCAATTCTTTTTATTTTTGCCACTAAAATGTAATATGAAATTTTAGGTAAATTTTATACTATTTCTACTCAGAATCACAAGCCGATTCCATTTCCGTCGAAAAGAAAAGTGTCCCATGATATGTATGAAATTTTTGGGACAGTTTTTTTTTCGTCGGAAATGGAATCAGCTCGTGATTCTGAGCAGAAATAGTATAAAATTTACCCAAATTTTCATATTTCATTTTACTGGCAAAAATAAAAAGAATTGCTCATTTAGGTATTTATGACAGGTAAAATTTAATAATATACCCAAAATAAGGAAACTTAGGTGCAGGGCCGGATTTAGGGTGGGGGGGGGGGGAGGGGGCAACCGGAGCTACAGCCCCGGGGCCTCCACGAAAGAGGGACCCCCCACAATAGAGATTTCGAAAACAAAAAATAATTAAATTCCAACTAGTACTACGTTTTTTTGAGTATTGAAAGTGATCTACTCCGGGAGTTTCCTTTCAGAGAAAACATCAACGAGTTTTCGGCGAAGAAAGCTCGGAAGCATCCGTTCGTTAACGCTAAAATTTAATTTCAGATAATTCTCGTTTCCGATTACATTTATATGTTTGTTTAATAATAAAATAATCTATACTTGTTACCATAAAAAAATATTTATTGAAAAACTTGACTGAAATTTTTTTCTACTTTATTTGGAAAATAATTGGGGGCCAGGGGGCCTCCAATCATTTGTTGCCCCGAAGCCTCTCAACCTCTAAGTAAGTTTAGGACCGAATTTGAATCGCGATGTTTCAGTTTCATAGAATAACTGTCAAAAAGTGACAAGCCGAACCTAAACTGAATCGCATTTAGCCCCCATTATGGTAGACCGCTAGAGATAAATATAAATAATAGATAAAAAATTTAATAGGTAGGTATATTTATTTTAAAAACTACAATTTATGTACATTGATTAAGTACTGATTTTTCAATCCCCAGTTAACAGTAACTGTCAAATAAATGTTAGCTCTATCCTTTTTTGACTGATCACCAGCGATAAGGATGGTAATACTTTTATCTGACGGATACTTTTAACTGAGGATTGAAAAATCAGCCCTTAATCTAACTGTAAACTATATCTAAGATTGGTCTTTGTGGCATTGTACCGAGGATGCTGGCGGCATTTCCTCGCTGTATCGCAATACTGATATTACTGATGCGTTGTGCGAGGAAGGTATGTTGTAATTATGCATATAAGGGTAAGGCCGCGGATTTTGACGAATGTGACACAGACATAACATAAAAAAATACGTTACGTTACCATAAAACGCAACGAAAGTTACTATAAAGCTCAGCTCATACTGGTATGAACTCTGATTAAATAAAGGTCGTAAAAAAAAAACATATTTTTATCACTAAATAGTTGTTTTAATCAGATATAATAATCAACCCATATAATGTAATTTCTCATACTTAGTAATTACTTAAATTAACAGTATTTATAAATGTTTTAATGCCATAATCATTGGAACTAAATAAACTAAATAAATCACCATAAATGCTTAAATGGAAATTGAACTGTTATTAATTAACACTATTAAACGCGTTAATAAATTATACTGTATTTCATTAGCCCTAGGGGGGTAAAATTACCCACTGGAAAAAGCTAATTACTTAAAAAAACGCAAATCAAAATACCTAAATAACAAAATAATTTGATTTGTTTCGCAAACACTTGTTACAGTATGCTGTCATTCAAAATCTAATAAAACTCATTGAAATCAGTAAATTTCTGTGTGCACTTCCCTTTACCACATATTTTCGTTACGTAACATAAAAAATACGTTACGTTTTGTAAAAATGTAACGTATTCGTAACATAAGTGTAACGTATATTTGAAAAAAGGTTGATTATCTTGGTAAATAATTGCAATCTGAACATAATAATACATGCTACTGACGTTTGAAACTAAACCCTTTCGTATGAAAAAACAGCCGTTTAATAATAATCACTACTTACCGTAAAAATCACACTACCACTTTAGACGTTTTTTGCTAAAACTTTCGCCGCGTGCACTGTGACAACCATTTGTTAACGAATTAATGGGAGTGAGTGTGCCTATGGGTGTTGCCCTACTAGAATAAGAGTTCCTAGTGTCGATAAACAAATTTCTACCAACATTGGCTTAAATATGACCTTAAAAAAGCGTTACGAAAGTATCGTAACGTAAGTTTGGAATTGGTGACCCAAAAAGTAAAGGGAAAGAAAACAGTAAAATTGTTCACATATCATAAGTCCTTAATGAACGAAGCAATCGTTTATCATTCTAATTTGGTTTAAAATCAAACATTTAATGCTGACAAGTCTAATAATATGAAAAAAAAAAGGTTTTAAGTACTCGTAGTCGAAAAAATTACTCGACTTATGTTACGTTTTTGGCAGAAATATTTATTTATTAATTTTAAATAAAGAGCTAAATTAGCTATTTCATTTGATTACATGTAACTGAGCATAGGGGAATATTTTAAAATTGATCGGAGTTCTCTAGATGTTGTCAGTTTTGTTTTATGAGCAAGACAAATTTTAAGCTCCGAATTCGTCAAAATCCGCGGCCTTACCCATAAATTACTGATTTTAAATAGATTTATCTTCATAAACCAGCATTTACCGCTTTATCTATATTAAATTACATCTGACCCCAAAAATTAATATACTCAATTACAAATTAAAGTTTTGATCTCACTTTATCATTATTTATCCACCAATATAGGTATCTCACTTGCATATATAGAGTGCGAGCGAGATGCTTTGTTATGATTCCATGTGATCCTTACAATATCAATTTGTATAGTTCATTTAATCCGCAATCCGAAATTCAGCCACAGCGTACAGATAACAACAGCGGTTACACTATCACTGCCCATACCACAGAATATTTTCAGCGCAAAATAATTTAAGTACCGTAAATATTATGACATACTTATGGAGCCGAGATATATGTCTCCCGATGGAACTGGACAGGACATGTTGCCAGGCAGAGTGACGGCAGGTGGACTAAACTCCTTACGTATTAGTGGCCTATTTCTTATGAAAGAGCCCCTGGGCGTCCGTTAGTTTGTTGGGTTTCTGGGTTTGATTGGCTCAGGACTGAAATGAGTGGCGTACTAGAAGAGAGGCCTATGCTCAGCAGTGGGCGATAAATAGCAGAAATGATGATGGTGATGATGATGACACATGAACGATTTTCGGTTTGATTAAATTATCTCCTATAGTTTTTGAGGTAGGTTGATTTAACTGTATTTTTTTAATGATAAATTGATAATGGTACGGAACCCTTCGCGCGTGAGTCCAACTCGCACTTGTCCGGTTTTTTGTTACCAGATTCCTATACATTTACGGTAATAATAAAGGAATGTTTTATACAAACATTTTGCGACATTTTGGGGAATTTTATCAAAATCTAAGACGTGATCCAAATGTACAAACTTTTTGAGAAATACTCAAGTACCTAAGATAATACACCGTGTTTTTATTGATTTCCGTTAAATTAAAGGGAAGCTTATTTAGCTCAAAAATAATCAATTTTTCTAAGAAACTATTGTCTTAACTCTTACTGTTATTGAGTTATTAAAAAAATAAGTTTTATGACTGAACAAATGTATTGCAACCTTTGTTACATCCTAATGTTATTATTTTGACGTGTGCCGTCAGTCACCTGAGATCTTATTCTTAAGGTTCTCTCACACTTGCGATTACAATTATTATGTATGAAAACGAAAAAAAAAAATTTTACGAAATTAACAAAAGCCGATATACCAGGCAACTTCTATTAATGTCCCAAGTAACCTGTCTAATTTAACGGATATCAATAAAAACACGGTATATAATATTTTTTCATAATTAATGAAGCGGTGGTGGAGATGCCTTACAGAATCCAAAGCAAAGTTTC